>SJYX01014954.1:0-29010 GCA_006410675.1 Oreotragus oreotragus | reverse complement strand
TATATAAATCTTCTTTATCTACTTCTATTTAATTTTGCATATCTATTCTTCTCTCCTTTAGTCTCAACATATTGGTTAGCTTTATTTTCATTGCTTTATGCCCCAATTGGCACCTTGCTTTAGTTTTGTTTTCCAGTTTGTTCTGTTCTGGTAGTTCTGTTCTTATAGACATAATTTTTGGTTCCCTTTGTTCACCAAGTCAATCTATTGTACTTTATTTTTGTTGGACAGTTTTAATTTTGCTTATGGGTGTATATGCATATGTGTATATTCATTCACACTTTTTATTATTGCTATAAACCTCTGCCTCTACGTTGGGGCTTTGCAATTTTGTGGAGTTTTCCTTTTATTCCTTTTCTATTTCTTCCATTTTTCCCCTCTATCTTATAATTTCAATTTTTAAAAAACTATTATATTTTTTCTACATTTATCCCTTTGTTTGCTTTTCCTATTGTTTTCCTCCCTTGCTGTTAATCTTCAATGTACATAAATCTTCTTTATCTACCTCTTTTTAACTTTGCATAGGTATTCTTTATTTTTTTCTTTCTTTCCTTTCCTCTCAACATATTTGTTAGTTTTATTTTCATTACTTTATTCCCCAATTATCACCTTGTATTAGTTTTGTTTTTCAGTTTGTGCTTTAGTTAGTTTTGTTCTGGTAGATGTAACTGTAATTTTCCTTTGTTTGCTGGTCAAGCTATTGTGCTTAATTTTTCTTAGACTGTTTTGATTTTGTTTATGGGTGTGTATATATGTGTGTGTGTATTCAGTCACACTTTTTATTGTTGTTATAAACTTCTGCATCTACATTGGGCTTTTGCAGTTCTGTGTTTTCCTTTTTTCTCTCCTTTTTTTTCTTCTTCTATTTTTAAAAATTTTTATCCTTTTTAAAAGTTTAACTTTTATTTTTTTAAACCTATTTTTTTACTACACTCATTCTTTCATTTGCCTTTCCTACTGTTCTTTTCCCCTTGCAGTTAATCTTTAATATATGAAAATCTTCATCTATCTCCATGTATCTTTGCATATCTATTCTTTCTTTCTTTTCTTTCTTTCCTTTACTCTCAACATATTTGTTAGTTTTGTTTACATTGCTTTATGCCCCACTTGGTAACTGCTTTAATTTTTTTTCCAGTTTGTGTTTTATTTATTTATTTTTTTTCTTAACTGGTAAATATATTTTTTGATTTCCTTTGTTCACTGGGTCAATCTATTGTACTTTATTTTTGTTGGACTGTTTTGACTTCACTCATTGGTGTATATGTACATGTGTATATTCCATTATTTTAATTGTTATTTGCCTGATTTTGTAACTGCCATTTGTCTGGTGTTCATCTTTGGTTTCTCATTTTTGGATATTTGTCTTAATATCACTTAATGTCATAAAAAAAACCACTTGCAGAATCTTCATTTCTGATCAAAGATCAAGCCCTGAGCCTTTGGAGTGGGAGTACTAACTCCAAGACCCTAGACTACCAGAAAGCTAACCATAGAGGATATCAAATAGTGAGAACTCATACAAAGGAAACCACTGTAATACAAGACTTATTATCATCCAACCACCAATGGCACCCTGTGCAAGATGCCTCATCTAAACAACAAGCAAAGCAGAGATACCAGCTCAGTCATCAACAGACAGGATTACCACCACACTCAGCCTTGCCCATCAGAGGAAAAACAAACAAATAAACAAAAACTCAGCACAATTTTCACCCTATAAGAAGCTTATACAAACCACTGGACCAAACATAGAGGGTAGAAACCAAAAGGAAGAAAGAATTCAACCTTGAAGCCTGGTGGTGGTGGTGGTGGTGGGGGGACAAAAAGGCAAAGAAGTACTACACAAATGAAGGAACAAACTAGAAACATAAAAGTCCAAATGAATGAAGAAGAAATAGGCAAACTACCTGAAAAAGAATTCAGAATAATGATAATGATAGTAAAAATGAGCAAAAACCTTGAAAGTAAAATGGAGAAAATAAAAGAATCAATTAACAAAGACCTAGAAGAATTAAATAATAAATATGCAGAGATAAACAACACAATTACTTAAATTAAAAATACTCTAGAAGGAATCAATAGCAGAATATCTGAAGCAGAAGAATGAATCACTGAGCTGGNAAGTAAAATGGAGAAAATAAAAGAATCAATTAACAAAGACCTAGAAGAATTAAATAATAAATATGCAGAGACAAACAACACAATTACTTAAATTAAAAATACTCTAGAAGGAATCAATAGCAGAATATCTGAAGCAGAAGAATGAATCACTGAGCTGGAAGGTAAAATGGTGGAAATAAGTTCTGAAGAGCAGAATAAAGTAAAAAGAATGAAAAGAAATGAGTATAGCCTCAGAGACCTCTGGGACAATATCAAATGCACCAACATTTGAATTATAGTGGTATCAGAAGAAGAAGAAAAAGAGAAAGGGTATGAGAGAATTTTTGAAGAGATTGGAGTCAAAAATTCCTCCAATGTGGAAAAGGAAATAGTCAGCCAAGTCCAAGAGGCACAAAGAGTCTCATACAGGATAAACCCAAAGAGAAACACACCAAGACATATACTAATAAAACTAGCAAAGACTAAACACAAAGAAAGAATATTAAAAGCAACAAGGGAGAAGCAAGTAACAAGTAACATCACAAGCAACATCTAAGGGAAACCTCAGCTGATCTTTCAGCAGAAACTCTGCAGGCCAGAAGGGAATGGCAGGATATACCTAAAATACTGAGAGGGAAAAATCTACAACCATGATTACTGCACCCAGCAAGAATCTCATTCAAAATTGATGTAGAAGTAAAAAGGTTTTCAGACAAGCAAAAATTAAGATAATTCAGTACCACCAAACCAGCTTTACCACAAATGTTAAAGGGGCTTATGAAGTCAAGAAATACAAGATAAGAAAAAACATCTACAAAGTCAACCCCAGACAATTAAGAAAATGGCAATGGGAACATATATATCAATACTTACTTTAAATGTAAATGGATTAAATGCTCCAACCAAAAGGCACAGACTGGCTGAATGGATATGAAAGCAAGACCCATATATATGCTGTCTGCAAGAAACCCACTTCAGACCTAAAGACACATATAGACTGAAAATGAGAGGATGGAAAAATATATTCCAGGCAAACGGGAAGCAAAAGAAAGCTGGAGTAGCAATCCTCATATCAGAAAAAATAGGCCTTACAATAAAGAATATTACAAGAGATAATGAAGGACACTGAATAATGATCATGGGGTTAATCCAAGAGGAAGACATGACAATTGTAAGTATATATGCACCCAACATAGGATCACCTCAATACATAAGACAACACTAACAGAACTAAAAGGAGAAATTGACAGTAACACAATAATAATAGGAGACTTTAATAACACCAATCTCACACCAATGGACAGATCAACAAAACAGAAAATTAATAAGGAAACACAAGTCTTAAGTGATACATTAGGTGAGATGGATGTTATTGATATCTTCAGGACATTCCATCCCAATGCAGAAGAATATACCTTCTTCTCAAGTGCACATGGGACATTCTCCAGGATAGACCACATCTTGGGTCACAAATCAAACATCAGTAAATTTAAGAAAATTAAAATCGTATCAAGCATCTTCTCTGACCACAATGCTGTGACACTAGATATAAATTACAAGGAAAAAAAAAACCTGCAAGAAACACAAACACATGGAGATTAAACATCACATTTCTAAAGAACAAACAGGTTGCTGAAGAAATCAAAAGGAAAAAAAAAAAATTAAATGACAATGAAAACATGGCAACTCAAAACCTATTGAATGCAGCAAATACAGTTCTAAGAGAGAAGTTTATACCAGTACAATCCTACCTGAAGAAACAAGTTTAAAAAATCAAATAGACAACCTAATTTTACACCTAAAATAAATGAAAAACAACAAAAAAAATTAGTAGAAAGAAGAAATCATAAAGATCTGAGCAGAAATAAATAAAAAAGAAATGAAAGGAACAATAGAAAATATTAATATAACTAAAAGCTAGTCCTTTGAGAATAGAAACAGAATTGACAAATATTTAGCCAGACTAATCAAGAAAAAAGAGAGAAGAAGCAAGTCAGTAAAATTAGAAATGAAAAAGTAGAGGTTAAAACAGACAATGCAGAAATACAAAAGATTATAAGAGACCATTATTAACAACTGTATAGCAATAAAATGGATAACCTGGAAGAAATGGACAGATACTTAGAAAAGTTAAATTTTTCAAGACTGAACGAGGAAGAAATAGAAATTATGAATAACCCAATTACAAGCACTGAAACTGAAGCTGTGATAAAAAAAGATCTCCCCAGAAACAAAAGCCCAGGACCAGATAGCTTCACAGGAGAATTATATCATACATTTACAGAAGAGCTAATGCCTATCCTTCTGAAACTCTTTCAAAAAATTGCAGAGGAAGGAACACTTCCAAACTCATTCTACAAGGCCACCATCACTCTGATAACAAAACCAAAAACAACGCAAAGAAGAAAACTACAGGCCAATATCACTGATGAACATAGATGCAAAAATCCTCAACAAAGTTTTAGCAAACAGAATTCAGCAACACATCAAAAAGCTCATGCACCGTGATCAAGTTGGGCTTATTCCAGGAATGCAAAGATTCTTCAGTATACACAAATCAATCAGTGTGGTGCACCATATTAACAAATTGAAAGATAAAAACCATATGATCATCTCAATAGATGCCAAAAAAAGCCTTTAACAAAATTCAGCACCCATTTATGATTAAAACTCTTCATTGGACATAGAAGGAACCTACCTCAACAAAGTAAAGGCCATATATGATAAGCCTGCAGTAAACATTATTCTCAATGGTGAGAAACTTAAGGGGAATCCCTAAGATCAGGAACAAGACAAGAGTGTCCACTTTCACCACCATTATTCAATGTAGTTCTGGAAGTCCTAGCTACCGCAATTAGAGACAAAAAAGAAACAAAAGGAATCCAGATCAGAAAAGGAGTAAGGTCTCACTGTTTGGAGATGACATAATACTGTACACAGAAAATCCTTAAGATAGTATCAGAAAATTACTAGAGCTAATCAGTGAATTTAGAAAGGTTATAGGATACAAAATCAATACACAACAATCACTTGCATTTCTATAAACTAACAATGAAAAATGAGAAAGAGAAATTAAAGAATCAATCCCATTCACCATTGTGACAAAAAGAATTTAATGTCTAGGAATAAACTTACCTAAGGAGACAAAAGAACTGTACACAGAAAATTATAAAACACTGATTAAAGAAATCAAAGAAAACATAAACAGATGGACAGATATCCCATGTTCCTGTGTAGGAAGAATTAATATTGTGAAAATGACTATACTACCAAATGCAATCTACAGATTCAATGTGTTCTCTATCAAATTACCAATGGCATTTTTCACAGAAGCAGAACAAAACATTTCACAATTCATATGGAAACACAAAATACCCCAAATAGCCAAAGCAGTCCTGAGAAAAGAATGGAGCTGGAGAAATCAACATTCCTGACTTCACATTGCACTACAAAGCTACAGTCATCAGGACAGTATGGTATTGGCATAAACACAGAAATATAGACCAATGGAATAAGACAAAAAGCCCCAAAATAAACCCATGCACCTATGTGTACCTTATTTTTCACAAAGGAGGCAAGAATATACAAAGGGGCAAAGATAGCCTCTTCAATAAATGGTGCTGGGAAAACTGGATGTCTACATGTAAAAAAATGAAATTAGAACACTTCCTAACACCATACAAAAATATAAACTCAAAAAGGATTAGAGACCTAAATGTAAGACCAGAACCTATAAAACTCTTAGAGGAAAACATAGGGGGAACACTTGATGACATAAATCAAAGCAAGATCCTCTATGACCCACCTCCTAGAGTAAGGAACATAAAAACAAAAGTAAACAAGTGGGACCTGAATAAATTTAAAAGCTTTTGCACAGCAAAGGAAACTATAAGCAATGTGAAAAGACAACCCTCAGAATGGGAGAAAATAATAGCAACTGAAACAACTGACAAAGGATTAGTTTCCAAAATATACAAGCAGTGCATACAAATCAACACCAGGAAAAAGAAACAACCCCATCAAAAAGTGGGGAAAAGACCTAAATAGACATTTTTCCAAAGAAGACATACAGATGCCTAACAAACACATGAAAAGATGCTCAACATCACTCATTATCAGAGAAATGCAAATCAAAACCACAATGAGGTACCATTTCATGCCAGTCAGAATGGCTGCTATCCAAAAGTCTACAAGCAATAATTGCTGGAGAGGGTGTGGAGAAAAGGGAACCCTCTTACACTGTTGGAGGGAATGCAAACTAGTACAGCCACTCTGGAGAACAGTGTGGAGATTCCTTAAGAAATCGGAAATAGAACTGCCTTATGACCCAGCAATCCCACTACTGGGCATACACAACGAGGAAACCAGAATAGAAAGAGATACATGTACCCCAATGTTCATCGCAGCACTGTTTATAATGGCCAGGACATGGAAGCAACCTAGATGTCCATCAGCAGATGAATGGATAAGAAAGCTGTGGAACATATACACAATGGAGTATTACTCAGCAGTTAAAAAGAATACATTTGAATCAATTCTTTTTTTTTAAATTTAAATTTATTTATTTTAATTGGAGGTTAATTACTTTACAATATTGTATTGGTTTTGCCATACATCAACATGAATCCNCAGGATACAGGATGCTTGGGGCTGGTGCACTGGGATGACCCAGAGGGATGGTGCGGGGAGGGAGGTGGGAGGGGGGTTCAGGATGGGAAACATGTATACACCCGTGGCAGATTCATGTTGATGTATGGCAATACAATAATATAAAGTAATTAGCCTCCAATTAAAATAAATAAATAATAAAAAAAACTAGGAATAAAACCACTATATGACCCAGCAATCCCACTCCTCATCATATAACATGAGGAAACCAGGGTTGAAAAAGACACATGTATCCCAGTGTCCATTGCAGCACTATTTACAATATCTAGAACATGAAAGCAACCTGGATGCCCATTGACAGATGAATGGATAAAGAAGTTGTGGTACATATACACAATGGAATATTCAGTTCAGTTTAGTTCAGTCGCTCAGTTTTGTCTGACTGTTTGCAACCCCATGAACCACAGCATGCCAGAACTCCATGTCCATCACCAACTCCCAGAGTCCACCCAATCCCATGTCCATTATGCTGGTGATGTCATCCAACCATCTCATCCTCTGTCGTCCCCTTCTCCTCCTGACCTCAACCTTTCCCAGCATCAGGGTCTTTTCAAATGAATCAACTCTTCACATCAGGTGGCCAAAGTATTGGAGTTTCAGCTTCAACATCAGTCCTTCCAATAAACACCCAGGGCTGATCTCCTTTAGAATGGACTGGTTGGATCTCCTTGCAGTCCAAGGGACTCTCAAGAGTCTTCTCCCAACACCACAGTTCAAAAGCATCAATTCTTTGGTGCTCAGCTTTCTTCACAGTCCAACTCTCACACCCATACATGACTACTGGAAAAACCATAGCCTTGACTAGATGGACCTTTTTTGGCAAAGTAATATCTCTGCTTTTCAATATGCTGTCTAGGTTGATCATAACTTTCCTTACAAGGAGTAAAGTGAAGTGAAAGTGAAATCGCTCAGTCGTGTCCGACTCTTTGCAACCCCATGGACTGTAGCCTATAAGGCTCCTCTGTCCATGGGATTTTCCAGGCAAGAGTGCTGGAGTGGATTGCCATTTCCTTCTCCAGGGGATCTTCCCGACCCAGGAATCGAACCCAGGTCTCCCGCATTGTAGGCAGACGCCTTACTGTCTGAGCCACCAGGGAAGCCAAGGAGTAAGCGTCTTTTAATTTCATGGCTGCAATCACCATCTGTAGTGATTTTGGAACCCAGAAAAATAAAGTCAGCCACTCTTTCCACTGTTTCTCCATCTATTTGCCATGAAGTGATGGGACCAGATGCCATGATCTTAGTTTTCTGAATGTTGGGCTTTAAGCAAACTTTTTCACTCTCTCCTTTCAATTTCATCAAGAGGCTCTTTAGTTCTTCTTCACTTTCTGCCATAAGGGTGGTGTCATCTGCATGTCTGAGGTTATTGCTATTTCTCCCGGCAATGTTGATTCCAGCTTGTGCTTCTTCCAGCCCAGTATAAGTTAAATAAGCAGGGTGACAATACACAGCCTTGACGTACTCCTTTTCCTATTTGGAACCAGTCTGTTGTTCCATGTCCAGTTCTAACTGTTGCTTCCTGACCTGCATATAGGTTTCTCAAGAGGCAGGTTAGGTGGTCTGGTATTCCCATCTATACTCAGCCATAAAAAGGAATGCGCTTGAGTCAGTTCTGATGAGGTGGATGAACCTAGAACCTACTATACAGAGTGAAGTGAGTCAGAAAGAGAAAGATAAATATATTCTAATGCACATATATGGAATCTAGAAAAATGGTTCTGAAGAATTTATTTACAGGGTAGCAATACAGAAACAAACATAGAAAACTGACTTATGGACATGGGAAGAGGGGAGATATATAGAAAGAGTAACATGGAAACTTACATTACAATATGTAAAATAGATAGCCAGCAGAAATTTTCTGTATGGCTCAGGAAACTCAAACAGGGGCTCTATATCAACCTAGATGTGTGGTATGGGGAGGGAGATGGGTGGGAGTTTGAAAAGGGAGGGGATATATGTATTCCTATGGCTGATTCATGCTGAGTTTTGACAGAAAACAACAAAATTCTGTAAAGCAATTATCCTTGAATATTAAAAAAAATCTAAACAATGAAATAAGTAAAGAAAAAAAAAAAAAAAGTGGACCCTGACTCCCAGGTGCATTAAGCAAAATGGAGTTTGAAAAGGGAGGGGATATATGTATTCCTATGGCTGATTCATGCTGAGTTTTGACAGAAAACAACAAAATTCTGTAAAGCAATTATCCTTGAATATTAAAAAAAATCTAAACAATGAAATAAGTAAAGAAAAAAAAAAAAAAAGAGTGGACCCTGACTCCCAGGTGCATTAAGCAAAACCAGACTTATTAGGCAAATTATCTTTAGACTGACCCAGACTGGCTTAGAAAGAGCATAGTTCTTGATCCTGTGAAATATGATACTATGATGTATTTTTCAGACGGCATGGAGTTTCTCCAAAAAAAGTTAAGTATACAACCACACTAAGGCCCAAGTAATTGTAGCATGATTATATAGAGACAAATGCTAAGGGAATATCCAGGGTGAGTCAAGGGCTGAGGTCAGAAATCTAGAGGAAGAGTTGAAAGTGACTATATTTATTTTAAAAAATTTTTAAGTGATCCTTATTTCTCAAATTGTGCTAAGCACTTTGTATAATCTTATTTTGGGCTTCCTTGGTAGCTCAATTGATAAAGAATCTACCTGTAATGTAGGAGACCTTGGTTAAATTCCTGGGTCTGGAAGATCCGTTGGAGAAGGGTTAGGCTACCCATTCCAGTATTCTTGGGCTTCCCTGGTGCCTTAGCTGGTAAAGTATCTGCTTGCAATTCAGAAAACCTGGGTTCAACCCCAGGGGAGATCCTGGAGGGGTTGGGGTTGGGAAGATTTCCTGGAGAAGGGAAAGACTACCCATTCTAGAGTCCATGGGGTCTCAAAGAGTCAAACATGACTGAGGGACTTTCACTTTCACTTTGTTCTCACAGCAATCTTATCATGTGAGTGGTATTTCTCCATTTTACATATGTAGTATCTAAAACTCAGAAATGAAGTTATTTACTCAAGGTTGCATAGCCAGTAGGAGGTTGAGCTGGAATTTGTGTCTCATTGTGAATGGATCCAAAGTCCTTGGTCTTTGAATTACACAACACTGCCTCCCAGGGGAGTGGCAAGGTTTGACATAAGAAAACAAAATATTTGAACAAGAAAGAAGAGCCTATAGGAATGTTTCAAGTTATAGAGATGAATGCTGAGCAGGTTTTCTGGAATTTCAAGGATGGAAGAAACTTCATTTAAGGCTCCTCTTCTTTTTTTGGATTGTAATATATGAGGAGTAGAAAGGCATCAGTTGATGTTAATTCCTGATGTCCCTTCTCTTTAAGAATTGAGACCAGGCTACGGTATGGTATGGAAGTTAAAAGGTTATAAGAAGTCCAGAGTAAGGATAATCTAGTAGGTCTAGTTTGAAATGCTGTGCTATCTCTGATGAGAGTTGGAACACACTACTTTAGCATCACTATGAAAGTTCTTTCTCTAGCTCTGTAAGCCCTTCATAGGGCACAGTAGTAGATAGAGGCTCTCAGACTCTGACTGCTACATGTGCCCCTCCCTCTTCCAATAGTGTTTTAACAAGGTAGAATCACTCAACTTTCTTTCTGGCCTAATTCTCACTTACTATTCCTCCTTTCACCACCATAGAGCTTGCTTCATTTCTCCAAGATATATAATTAGGGAACACGAAGAATGTTCACTCTTTTTCTGACATGTTAGGCTTTTGGTGTTTGAAGGTGGTAATCACACTGCCTATGGGGCCTGTCTTTCCTAGAATAAACCATTTTTGTTCATTTAACTCTTACAGCTTAAGTTGTACTTCTACTTTCTCAGGACAAACTCCAATTTTCCAATGTCTTTCATAAGTGAAGTGTCAATAATTAGTTGTAGGACACCAAGGGAGTACAGCATCCACTTATTCAAAGCAGAAAAAATATAGTTTCTTGTTTCCCTGTTTGAGAGTTTACATATGCCATCATTTTTTTTTCCAAGTGAGCCGCTTCTGCAATGTGGCTTCTCTGCGTCCTTTTACCAGTTTCTGCCTCAGTTCAACATTCTTCCAAGACCTAACCAGTAAACTAAACTTAGTTCTCTTTAGATAAGAAACCACTTTTTTCCATAACTCCTGTCTTCTTAGTTAATCAGGCCCAAAGATATCCCACTGGCCAGGAGAAACTACTTCAAGTCCATTCCATAAGATGGGACCAAGCCTGGGAAAGAAAAGCATGGGGAAAAGAGCATAGCAATTATAAAAACTGGGAGGAGGAAAGAAAGAGATGATATGATTAGAATACCTGAACCAAAAAATGAGAATAAGAAAAAGAGAAAAAGAAAACGAAGGAAAGAAGGAGAAGTAAAATGGACTTGAATTGGTTGTTTTTGACAGTGCTAAGGTAGAACAGATTGTCCCTGGCAAAGCTGAAACATTGGGCTCTGGCCAAATGGTTCCATCCTAGTGACCTTTAGATAGATAACTGTGTCTGCTTGGCACAGACCAAATTGGTAAATAAATAAGTAAATTTAAAGACAAAAAATGTCATGAGGAAAAACAAGCCAGTAACGGGGAGCTGATCAAAGGGCCCCTGTCCCTCATTACGGCCTGCAGGCAGCTTGCTGTTCCAACATGCAGCTCACTTTTTCCCCACCCCAGCTTCTTAGGAAGAAGTGGGGCATGAATGATGATGCAGTCTGATAACTCCAGAATTTCCCCCTTTTCCCTGCCACCAGCAAAATTCAATGAAACATAAAAAGGAAATCAGCAGATCTGGTGAGGAGATGACCTAAGGAAAAGAGGGAAACAATAGGTTCTAACCAATAATTGCTATGGTGTCAACCCACAGAGTGTCTTGTGTTTCCAAAATGGCAGGGGACTTTGGGGTGACAGAAAAACCCCGTGGTTACTGAATTTTCCCTTATTTCTTTTTAAGTCTCCCTGGTGAGTGCTTGCATTGCCACAAATCTTTCCTGATTGTGTCTTGTCATCCATAGTATCAGACTTCTCTGCATTTTTTCCCCAAACTGTCTCTTAGCCACCACTTCACTAGATGGCTATTGTTATCCCTGAGTCCTTTTACCCCAGAGTAGAGGCAGGCTCTTGTCCTTACTCCCCAAGACACAAGGAACACAAGACTGTGATGTCTTATGAAATTTCCTAGTAGGAGTTACAATGTAAGAAAAGAAAATATTTAAACTGGACACTAGAGGAGACTGCTCCCAGAGTCCATCTACCATGGCCCATTTCCTCACTGCATCTTCATGCTGCCAGATAATGTTTTTCTCTGACCCTATGAGTCCTCAACAAAATCCAGCACCCAAAATGTATCCTTTAAACCTCAGAGATAAGGAATCAGCTCTCCAAAACCAACAAATAGAAAATTACTCGTTTATTTCTGTATTGTTCATTTCTGATTAAGATTACGTTTTATAACTTTTCATAAATGTGAGGTACATTCAAATATGTCCCCCTCAAAACAGAGCCTGCCCTCTCAAATATGATTTTAAGCAGAAATTTATAGTAGTACAGAGAATCATGGAAGAGTTAAAGTTAGTTTTATTTTTCCCATAATGGCTTCCATAAATGTAGGTTTATTTCTAGATCAAGGATTGAGGTGTCCCTTTACCCCTTGATAGTATTCAGGACATAGTAGAAGAGTTTTTCAGACAGCCTGCCACAAAGGTCAGTAGATCTCTTCAACTCAATCAATTCATAGACAGTCACAGAAACTTTGCCTATTATACATCCACACAGGTCAATCTTCTTTCCAATCATTTATGTTATTCACAAATTCTTAAAGTTAATGAATAGGAGACAGAGGGGGACATCCTCACAAGAGAGTTCTATTGACATTAACTGTTCTCTGAGAATTGGTATGACAGAAAAAAGTCACAAAGATCTGGGTCCAATGTGAAATGTGCCATTTGCTACCTGTATGCAAGCTTTGCTGAGCTTTTATTTTTTCATCTGGAAAAACTGAGATAGCGTAACTACAAGTGTGTTATGAGGATCAAATGCTTACTACAGGTCTAGCACAACAACTAACACATAAGCAGAACTTCATAAACTTTCATCATATTTTCTTTCTGGTGAAATTTTTCTCTGAACTTGGAGACAGAGTAGTGAACTGAGGGCTTTAGGTGCTGCCATATAAGTAACACCACACTTGAGGGTCTCCTCCTTGTCCATTGTCTTCCTTAGTTTTTCTAAGAATGGTTCCTTCCAAACATATTGGGATATCTTTAACCTTTTAGTGACCTCTTACTGACCATTTCCACTGAGATTTTCTGTTGAAGTATTCTGGCTTAACTCTAAAGCCATTCAGGCTCAATTTCTTAACATGGTCATTGAGATGGCTTGCATCTTCCATTATCATATACAACTTCCATATAACTGGTAATTATAACTTGTCATGACAGCTCCTGATCCACTCTCCATTTTGCAAGCTTCTGGTCTTTTTCATTGTCTTGGTCCCAATATCCTTATTCCCAGAGGTTTCTGTTTTCTCTGCTCTCCCTGAATATATCCTTCATAATACAGCCAGAACAATCTTTCAAAAATATCTTTCCAAGGCACAAAGAACCCCTGTATAATTTTATTCAGAGACTTTGCAACTAACAACATGAAATACACACATCCTGACAGCATTCAATGATTGCAATGATTTGGGTCTGTTCAACCTTTCCACAGAAAAATAACCTGATTAATGCTACTATAACAAAAATAATAGGGAGTAAGGGAAACAAGAAGAATAGCTAACCCAGCTATTTGCTACAAATAATGTGCAATGTGCATTTTGAATAGACATTAGCCAGGCAAAGGGTAGAAATGTGATAAAGAAAACTGAAAGAGGAAAAAAGTATGTTCATGCATTTATTTACCCCCTACATTTGAGTGCCTACATTATAATAGGCACTGTGCTAGGCACTGAAAATGTCATGGTGAAGAAAACAGATGAAATATCCACTTTCATGGAACAAATATGAGAGAGGGGAATGCAACTATATATATATCCCCTTCTTATATATATGCTATAATCACATATATATGCTGCTGCTAAGTCACTTCAGTCGTGTCCGACTCTGTGTGACCCCATAGACGGCAGCCCNTAAATAAGTAAATTTAAAGACAAAAAATGTCATGAGGAAAAACAAGCCAGTAACGGGGAGCTGATCAAAGGGCCCCTGTCCCTCATTACGGCCTGCAGGCAGCTTGCTGTTCCAACATGCAGCTCACTTTTTCCCCACCCCAGCTTCTTAGGAAGAAGTGGGGCATGAATGATGATGCAGTCTGATAACTCCAGAATTTCCCCCTTTTCCCTGCCACCAGCAAAATTCAATGAAACATAAAAAGGAAATCAGCAGATCTGGTGAGGAGATGACCTAAGGAAAAGAGGGAAACAATAGGTTCTAACCAATAATTGCTATGGTGTCAACCCACAGAGTGTCTTGTGTTTCCAAAATGGCAGGGGACTTTGGGGTGACAGAAAAACCCCGTGGTTACTGAATTTTCCCTTATTTCTTTTTAAGTCTCCCTGGTGAGTGCTTGCATTGCCACAAATCTTTCCTGATTGTGTCTTGTCATCCATAGTATCAGACTTCTCTGCATTTTTTCCCCAAACTGTCTCTTAGCCACCACTTCACTAGATGGCTATTGTTATCCCTGAGTCCTTTTACCCCAGAGTAGAGGCAGGCTCTTGTCCTTACTCCCCAAGACACAAGGAACACAAGACTGTGATGTCTTATGAAATTTCCTAGTAGGAGTTACAATGTAAGAAAAGAAAATATTTAAACTGGACACTAGAGGAGACTGCTCCCAGAGTCCATCTACCATGGCCCATTTCCTCACTGCATCTTCATGCTGCCAGATAATGTTTTTCTCTGACCCTATGAGTCCTCAACAAAATCCAGCACCCAAAATGTATCCTTTAAACCTCAGAGATAAGGAATCAGCTCTCCAAAACCAACAAATAGAAAATTACTCGTTTATTTCTGTATTGTTCATTTCTGATTAAGATTACGTTTTATAACTTTTCATAAATGTGAGGTACATTCAAATATGTCCCCCTCAAAACAGAGCCTGCCCTCTCAAATATGATTTTAAGCAGAAATTTATAGTAGTACAGAGAATCATGGAAGAGTTAAAGTTAGTTTTATTTTTCCCATAATGGCTTCCATAAATGTAGGTTTATTTCTAGATCAAGGATTGAGGTGTCCCTTTACCCCTTGATAGTATTCAGGACATAGTAGAAGAGTTTTTCAGACAGCCTGCCACAAAGGTCAGTAGATCTCTTCAACTCAATCAATTCATAGACAGTCACAGAAACTTTGCCTATTATACATCCACACAGGTCAATCTTCTTTCCAATCATTTATGTTATTCACAAATTCTTAAAGTTAATGAATAGGAGACAGAGGGGGACATCCTCACAAGAGAGTTCTATTGACATTAACTGTTCTCTGAGAATTGGTATGACAGAAAAAAGTCACAAAGATCTGGGTCCAATGTGAAATGTGCCATTTGCTACCTGTATGCAAGCTTTGCTGAGCTTTTATTTTTTCATCTGGAAAAACTGAGATAGCGTAACTACAAGTGTGTTATGAGGATCAAATGCTTACTACAGGTCTAGCACAACAACTAACACATAAGCAGAACTTCATAAACTTTCATCATATTTTCTTTCTGGTGAAATTTTTCTCTGAACTTGGAGACAGAGTAGTGAACTGAGGGCTTTAGGTGCTGCCATATAAGTAACACCACACTTGAGGGTCTCCTCCTTGTCCATTGTCTTCCTTAGTTTTTCTAAGAATGGTTCCTTCCAAACATATTGGGATATCTTTAACCTTTTAGTGACCTCTTACTGACCATTTCCACTGAGATTTTCTGTTGAAGTATTCTGGCTTAACTCTAAAGCCATTCAGGCTCAATTTCTTAACATGGTCATTGAGATGGCTTGCATCTTCCATTATCATATACAACTTCCATATAACTGGTAATTATAACTTGTCATGACAGCTCCTGATCCACTCTCCATTTTGCAAGCTTCTGGTCTTTTTCATTGTCTTGGTCCCAATATCCTTATTCCCAGAGGTTTCTGTTTTCTCTGCTCTCCCTGAATATATCCTTCATAATACAGCCAGAACAATCTTTCAAAAATATCTTTCCAAGGCACAAAGAACCCCTGTATAATTTTATTCAGAGACTTTGCAACTAACAACATGAAATACACACATCCTGACAGCATTCAATGATTGCAATGATTTGGGTCTGTTCAACCTTTCCACAGAAAAATAACCTGATTAATGCTACTATAACAAAAATAATAGGGAGTAAGGGAAACAAGAAGAATAGCTAACCCAGCTATTTGCTACAAATAATGTGCAATGTGCATTTTGAATAGACATTAGCCAGGCAAAGGGTAGAAATGTGATAAAGAAAACTGAAAGAGGAAAAAAGTATGTTCATGCATTTATTTACCCCCTACATTTGAGTGCCTACATTATAATAGGCACTGTGCTAGGCACTGAAAATGTCATGGTGAAGAAAACAGATGAAATATCCACTTTCATGGAACAAATATGAGAGAGGGGAATGCAACTATATATATATCCCCTTCTTATATATATGCTATAATCACATATATATGCTGCTGCTAAGTCACTTCAGTCGTGTCCGACTCTGTGTGACCCCATAGACGGCAGCCCACCAGGCTCCCCTATCCCTGGGATTCTCCAGGCAAGAATACTGGAGTGGGTTGCCATTTCCTTCTCCAATGCATGAAAGAGAAAAGTGAAAGTGAAGTCGCTCAGTCTGCCTGACTGTTAGTGACCCCATGGACTGCAGCCCACCAGGCTACTCCATCCATTGGATTTTCCAGGCAAGAGTACTGGGGTGGGGTGCCATTGCCTTCCCCGCACATATATATAGTCAGGTATTAATATTATGAAAAAAGTAAGCAGGGCAAGAAGATAAAGAGTGATGGGTGCAGTGCTATTATAAATAGAATTGTGATGCTATTTATATAAAAAAAAGTGAAGGAAATGAAGGGACCCGTGTATAAATGTGAGGGAAGAAAAATTTAGGTAGATGGAATGGCAAATAAAAAGACCCTATGATAAGAGTTTGCTTCATGTGTTCCAGAAATAGTGAGGAATCCAGAGGACATATCAAAGGCATATAGTACCTGTAGGCCATGGTAAAGATTTTGGAACACTAGAACAAATAAAAGGAACCTGTGTCAGAGAGAGAGAGAGAAGAAGGAGAAGGAAAAGAAGGAAAAGCAGAGGAAAGAAGGCAAGAAGAGATGCTGTCTCTTATACACATCTAGATGTGTATAAGAGACAGCCATAAGATGGGACCAAGCCTGGGAAAGAAAAGCATGGGGAAAAGAGCATAGCAATTATAAAAACTGGGAGGAGGAAAGAAAGAGATGATATGATTAGAATACCTGAACCAAAAAATGAGAATAAGAAAAAGAGAAAAAGAAAACGAAGGAAAGAAGGAGAAGTAAAATGGACTTGAATTGGTTGTTTTTGACAGTGCTAAGGTAGAACAGATTGTCCCTGGCAAAGCTGAAACATTGGGCTCTGGCCAAATGGTTCCATCCTAGTGACCTTTAGATAGATAACTGTGTCTGCTTGGCACAGACCAAATTGGTAAATAAATAAGTAAATTTAAAGACAAAAAATGTCATGAGGAAAAACAAGCCAGTAACGGGGAGCTGATCAAAGGGCCCCTGTCCCTCATTACGGCCTGCAGGCAGCTTGCTGTTCCAACATGCAGCTCACTTTTTCCCCACCCCAGCTTCTTAGGAAGAAGTGGGGCATGAATGATGATGCAGTCTGATAACTCCAGAATTTCCCCCTTTTCCCTGCCACCAGCAAAATTCAATGAAACATAAAAAGGAAATCAGCAGATCTGGTGAGGAGATGACCTAAGGAAAAGAGGGAAACAATAGGTTCTAACCAATAATTGCTATGGTGTCAACCCACAGAGTGTCTTGTGTTTCCAAAATGGCAGGGGACTTTGGGGTGACAGAAAAACCCCGTGGTTACTGAATTTTCCCTTATTTCTTTTTAAGTCTCCCTGGTGAGTGCTTGCATTGCCACAAATCTTTCCTGATTGTGTCTTGTCATCCATAGTATCAGACTTCTCTGCATTTTTTCCCCAAACTGTCTCTTAGCCACCACTTCACTAGATGGCTATTGTTATCCCTGAGTCCTTTTACCCCAGAGTAGAGGCAGGCTCTTGTCCTTACTCCCCAAGACACAAGGAACACAAGACTGTGATGTCTTATGAAATTTCCTAGTAGGAGTTACAATGTAAGAAAAGAAAATATTTAAACTGGACACTAGAGGAGACTGCTCCCAGAGTCCATCTACCATGGCCCATTTCCTCACTGCATCTTCATGCTGCCAGATAATGTTTTTCTCTGACCCTATGAGTCCTCAACAAAATCCAGCACCCAAAATGTATCCTTTAAACCTCAGAGATAAGGAATCAGCTCTCCAAAACCAACAAATAGAAAATTACTCGTTTATTTCTGTATTGTTCATTTCTGATTAAGATTACGTTTTATAACTTTTCATAAATGTGAGGTACATTCAAATATGTCCCCCTCAAAACAGAGCCTGCCCTCTCAAATATGATTTTAAGCAGAAATTTATAGTAGTACAGAGAATCATGGAAGAGTTAAAGTTAGTTTTATTTTTCCCATAATGGCTTCCATAAATGTAGGTTTATTTCTAGATCAAGGATTGAGGTGTCCCTTTACCCCTTGATAGTATTCAGGACATAGTAGAAGAGTTTTTCAGACAGCCTGCCACAAAGGTCAGTAGATCTCTTCAACTCAATCAATTCATAGACAGTCACAGAAACTTTGCCTATTATACATCCACACAGGTCAATCTTCTTTCCAATCATTTATGTTATTCACAAATTCTTAAAGTTAATGAATAGGAGACAGAGGGGGACATCCTCACAAGAGAGTTCTATTGACATTAACTGTTCTCTGAGAATTGGTATGACAGAAAAAAGTCACAAAGATCTGGGTCCAATGTGAAATGTGCCATTTGCTACCTGTATGCAAGCTTTGCTGAGCTTTTATTTTTTCATCTGGAAAAACTGAGATAGCGTAACTACAAGTGTGTTATGAGGATCAAATGCTTACTACAGGTCTAGCACAACAACTAACACATAAGCAGAACTTCATAAACTTTCATCATATTTTCTTTCTGGTGAAATTTTTCTCTGAACTTGGAGACAGAGTAGTGAACTGAGGGCTTTAGGTGCTGCCATATAAGTAACACCACACTTGAGGGTCTCCTCCTTGTCCATTGTCTTCCTTAGTTTTTCTAAGAATGGTTCCTTCCAAACATATTGGGATATCTTTAACCTTTTAGTGACCTCTTACTGACCATTTCCACTGAGATTTTCTGTTGAAGTATTCTGGCTTAACTCTAAAGCCATTCAGGCTCAATTTCTTAACATGGTCATTGAGATGGCTTGCATCTTCCATTATCATATACAACTTCCATATAACTGGTAATTATAACTTGTCATGACAGCTCCTGATCCACTCTCCATTTTGCAAGCTTCTGGTCTTTTTCATTGTCTTGGTCCCAATATCCTTATTCCCAGAGGTTTCTGTTTTCTCTGCTCTCCCTGAATATATCCTTCATAATACAGCCAGAACAATCTTTCAAAAATATCTTTCCAAGGCACAAAGAACCCCTGTATAATTTTATTCAGAGACTTTGCAACTAACAACATGAAATACACACATCCTGACAGCATTCAATGATTGCAATGATTTGGGTCTGTTCAACCTTTCCACAGAAAAATAACCTGATTAATGCTACTATAACAAAAATAATAGGGAGTAAGGGAAACAAGAAGAATAGCTAACCCAGCTATTTGCTACAAATAATGTGCAATGTGCATTTTGAATAGACATTAGCCAGGCAAAGGGTAGAAATGTGATAAAGAAAACTGAAAGAGGAAAAAAGTATGTTCATGCATTTATTTACCCCCTACATTTGAGTGCCTACATTATAATAGGCACTGTGCTAGGCACTGAAAATGTCATGGTGAAGAAAACAGATGAAATATCCACTTTCATGGAACAAATATGAGAGAGGGGAATGCAACTATATATATATCCCCTTCTTATATATATGCTATAATCACATATATATGCTGCTGCTAAGTCACTTCAGTCGTGTCCGACTCTGTGTGACCCCATAGACGGCAGCCCACCAGGCTCCCCTATCCCTGGGATTCTCCAGGCAAGAATACTGGAGTGGGTTGCCATTTCCTTCTCCAATGCATGAAAGAGAAAAGTGAAAGTGAAGTCGCTCAGTCTGCCTGACTGTTAGTGACCCCATGGACTGCAGCCCACCAGGCTACTCCATCCATTGGATTTTCCAGGCAAGAGTACTGGGGTGGGGTGCCATTGCCTTCCCCGCACATATATATAGTCAGGTATTAATATTATGAAAAAAGTAAGCAGGGCAAGAAGATAAAGAGTGATGGGTGCAGTGCTATTATAAATAGAATTGTGATGCTATTTATATAAAAAAAAGTGAAGGAAATGAAGGGACCCGTGTATAAATGTGAGGGAAGAAAAATTTAGGTAGATGGAATGGCAAATAAAAAGACCCTATGATAAGAGTTTGCTTCATGTGTTCCAGAAATAGTGAGGAATCCAGAGGACATATCAAAGGCATATAGTACCTGTAGGCCATGGTAAAGATTTTGGAACACTAGAACAAATAAAAGGAACCTGTGTCAGAGAGAGAGAGAGAAGAAGGAGAAGGAAAAGAAGGAAAAGCAGAGGAAAGAAGGCAAGAAGAGATGAGAGAATGGGGATCAATAGAACTCCAAATAGTTCAGTCATACTGGAGTATGGAGTGTGTATAGTAAGAAATCAGAGATTAGATTGAAAAGGAAAGCAGAGTTAAGACATAAATGACAAGGCAAGCACATTAAGGAATGTTTCCTTTATCATGCCACAAGCTTTATGAGAAACCACTGAAGGGTTTAAGCTAATGACTGATATAATTATATTTGCATGTCAGAAAGATCACTCTGGCAGCAGCATGGAGAAGTGATTAAACTGGGGCAAGACCAAAGGAGACCAATTAGGAGGCCTCAGACATCTGAATGAGAGGTAAAGAGGGGTTACCAACGAGGGGATATAGTTTAGATACTAGTAGTCAAGACGTTCAATTGAGTGTGAGAAGTTATTGACAGTCAATGGTAACTTCCAGATTTCAGGAAATAAATAATATACCATATTATTACATAGGCTAGATCCTATGTATCCTAGTATATTATGGGTATTATTTATTATTATATATACCTTATATATATATGTATATTATGATATTCCCCTATATTTTCAGCCTCATGATAGGAATTGATAATCTCAGTGAAGGGATAGGATGAGGGTGAAAACTAGTATGTTTGGGGCTTCCCTGGTGGCTCAGCAGTAAAGAATTCACCTGCAATGCAGGAACCACAGGAGAGGCAGATTTGATCACTGGGTCAAAAAGATCCCCTGGAGGAGGGCACAACAACACACTACAGTGTTCTTGCCAGGAAAATCTCATGGACAGAGCAGCCTGGTGGGAGCAGTCCATATGGTCTTAAAGAGTCAGAAACAAAGGAAGCAACTTAGCACGCATCAGATGCCAAGCTCTGTAATAAGTATTTTATAACCATTATATTTAATCTTTACAATCACCTTGTGGTGGACTTCTTCCCATTTCACAGGTGGGGAAATCAAAGCTCAGCCATTTAACTAACTCAGTATCAAATAACTAGCAAATAGAAGAGATAAAACATACTGTATCTGAAACAGCAAAATTCTAAAGCAGTTGCTATGTAAATTGCATTGCAGTTTTAGATATTTTAATTTGTAAATCCGATGGAGTAGCTATGCTAGAAGACATCTGTAATCTTCTTAAAGCAAGAAACAGTGAACTGTATTCTCACAGCTGATAGGGATTTAGATTATGTGAGTGAATCACAGGACAGTTTTCTTTCTTATCTCCAATAGTCGTCTCTCTCTCTCTCTCTCTCTCTTTTTTTTTGGTTTGTCACAGTGTCTGGTATAAAACAAACAAAAGAAAAACATTGTATACAATTTTAATGTAGTATTCCTAAACTTTAATATATTTGCTCTAAAATGCTTCTAATGTGTGTGTGTGTGTTCACCATACCAGCAAGATAGCATATTGATTTAATAAACATTGAGTAGACCTACTATATGCAAGTTTCTGTAGAAGACACAAATGCACAAGAAAGAGACATTCCATCTTCCCACCCAAGATCAAGCACTATAATGCAAGAACCATATGAGAGGCAGTTGAATGTATAGGTTAAAGCATCTAGACTCTGAAATTATACTCCCTGCCTGGGACTGAATTCTGACTCCAACGGTAGTCCTTGATATGAAAAGAAAGCATGATGGTTTGGTATAAATATACATATGAGCTTCATTTGGTTAGAGCATGGTGTGTGGGAAAGGTACTCACCAAAGATGAGGGTCAGAGCACAGCCATTCCTGAAAGCCAGCCAAAGAGCCCTTGGACTTTATTTGGAAGACTAGACTCAGTGTTGCAATCCACTGATGTGTTGAAAGCAATTTGTTACCCATAAGAGATAAGTGCCAAAGTTTGCAAATGATTTACCTAAAAAGAAGATCAAGTAAAGTAGCCTCAGGGTTATGCTATAATAAGACCATCTTCACTAATTTTTTTTTTTCTGATGTACTTTCTTGACCAGGAGAGAAGGTTAAGTGGAGTTATGAACTAGTTACTAAGAATTACACATAATCCTTATATTTATACTTATACAATCTTATTTATGATTCAGTCTGTAGTTGGTGACTATGATTACAAGGACTTATAAATTGTAACTTTGCAATTACTTCAATTTTTTTTCACCTTATACTCAGGTGCATTCTTTATTAGAAAGAAACAATGATAGATAAAAGGTGCCTAGGACCTCTTCATTTACTTTGCACATGAACGAAAATAAGACTCTGAATGCTTCTGTTAATAAGAACACAACAGAAAACAGTACCTGGTACCTAGTAAATGCTCAGTGCTCTGTACATTATTATAAATACAAATGAAATTTTATACATTTCAGGCTTAGTTGGAGTGATGAGAAAAGCAGCTGCAAACTGCAGTGCCTTGTTGATGGGAGTGTTCTCCAAGTCATGGTTGACCTGATCAACAGATTCAAACAAGTTAAAGAGATATCTCAACTAAATTCTGATTAAGTTGCTCAGAAGCTAACAAGTTACTTACATCAACTGTCTTCCTCATTTTTAAAAATACCGAAGATTATTTTAAACACTCAAAGTAATCAGGTAAATCTCATTTACCATCATTCAAGATATATGGCTACTTTTAAACTGCAAGCATACAAGATGTTTATATGAATAACACATCTAAAAATCTGCAGTGAATATCATTTATTACCCTGAAGAATTTGTTTGAGGATTTGCCAGAATCTGAGAATGTCCATGGGAAATTATCATACATGTGAACATTGTTTCATGATAGAAGGGGGGATGAAGACTACTGCCTCAGTTGGTGGACTATGATCAGAATTGAAATATGATCAATAGGTCTAGGATGAAGACTCCACCAGAGATGTGTATTTAAGGCATACTAGCATAGTAAGAGAACCAAGGATAAAGTAGATCAATTAGAAGAATGAATACAAGTACCGTGACAGTCCAAATTTAATGGCCTAACGTAGGAAAACAAATGATATAATTTTTTAAATCCGAGAGTAGTATTAGGTTGAACTATATTAAATTGCTGCTATTTAACCTTTCAGATCTACAGAAATGGGAACTGCATGTGGATTGACTTAATAGAATTTGAGACTTAGTAATTGATGTAGTGTGAGGAGTGAGGAAAATGGGGTTAAGATGATGGATATTTCAAGTCTTCACAGTTGAAAGTATAGAGAATAATTGATCATAAAACAATAATAATTACAATTGATACTTGTATTTATTGAACGTTTATTATGTGCCAAGTGGAGTGAAGTCTCTCAGTTATGTTCAACTCTCTGCGACCCCATGGACTTTAGCCTACCAGGCTCCTCTAGCTGTAGAATTCTGGAATGGGTTGCCATTTCCTCCTCCAGGGGATCTTCCTAACCCAGGGATCGAAGCCAGGTCTCCCACATTGCAGGCAGATGCTTTACTGTCTGAGCCACCAGGGAAGCCAATCACCATTTAATTGTTTTATATGAATTAAATTATTTAATCCTTAACATAAGCCCACAAAGTACTTTGTTTATCCCCATTTCACAGAGAATGAAACTGAAGTATAGTGACATTAAGTAACTTGACCACAGTCGTGTGCTCCTAGTCAGAGCTTGGACTCAAATCCAGGTGATCCGGCCACAGGGCCTACAGTAAACTCTATGTTGTAGCTCCCTTGGTATAAATATTTTGAAGTGTTTGTTGTAAATGAGACAGTAGAGGAGACAGGTGACTAGACGGACCTTTGTTGGCAAAGTAATGTCTCTGATTTTTAATATGCTATCTAGGTTGGTCATAACGTATGACCTAAATCCAATCCCTTATGATTATACAGTGGAAGTGAGAAATACATTTAAGGGACTAGATCTCATAGACAGAGTGCCTGATGAACCATGGACGGAGGTTTGTGACACTGTACAGGAGATAGGGATCAAGACGATCCCCAAGAAAAAAAGAAATACAATGCAATATTATCCAACCATAAAAAGGAATGGATTTGAGTCAGTTCTAATGAGGTGGATGAACCTAGAACCTAATATACAGAGTGAAGTGACTCAGAAAGAAAAAGATAAATACCATATTTAAACACATATATATGGAATCTAGAAAATCTTAATGTATTTTAATTTGCAGGAGTACTCCATTTTCATTGGAACCAATTTATAAGCTTATAAAAGAAAAAAGTTGAAGTCCCCCAAAATGCACTTCTTAAAGATTATTTAGTGTGTATCTTTCCTGATGTTTCCTGTGTCCATAAAATTTTTGTTTACACATAAATATATCCAATATAACTTTGTTTTCTTTAAAAAAATGAATTCATGCCATTCATATTGATTTTCAAATTTTTTTTCACTTATTGTACCTTCAGCACCTTTCCTTATTATTAACTTATCTTCTTCATATCAGTGCTACCATTTTCTTTCATAGTATGGTTATATCAAAATCTTAAAATCAATGTTCTTTTAATGAGCACTTAGGTTCTTCTATTTTTTTTTTCATATTATGAAATATAAACAAAACCAGTGCTCTGTGTGTAGGGTAGAATCTTAGAATCAGGGTACCTGTGTCATAGGTATGAATATTTTAAATGTTTATAGATGTTGCCAAATAACTATCCTGCATATTTTCAAATTGGATATGCCAGGTGGCTCTAGTGGTAAAGAACATGACTGCCAATGCAGGAGATATAAGAGATGTGGGTTTGATCCTAGGTTGGGAAGATCCCCTGGAAGAGGGCATGGCAATCCACTACAGTAGCCTTGCCTGAAGAATTCCATGGACAGAGGACTGGTGGGCTACAGTCCATGGGGTTGCAAAGAGTCAAACATGGCTGCAGCAACTTAGCACAAACGCATGCATATCTGAAAATTAACGCTCACATCAGCAATATATGAAAGAGTATGCAAGCAATAATGGATCCAGATGGTCATAATTAAGGATAAGGCTATAGTCCACGTCTAGCCTTGGGAGTGTTGAAACTAAAAAAGTGAGAACTCAAGGTGAAATAGTTGTGGTCTTCAAATCTTGGAAGGGGAGAGGAGATCAACCTAATGAGAAAATCCCCAAGGGGCAGAAATTTCTGGGAATCAGATGTCAGTCTATTTGGCATAGATAATACTTTCTAGCAGATTTGTCCTGAGATGTAAGTCTGTTTCTGAGGAAGAATGGGATTCCTGCTACTAGAGATGTACAAAACACTTGACAAGCATCTCAAATATTGTCAACAGAACTGGATTAGAAACATATACCTTCATTCTATCTTAAGAATCTATCAGAAACTACAATTTTTGAGACAGAAAGAGACCCAATATGTCCTCTTCCCACTCAGAATTGCACTGCTTTGAGAATGACAAACTTAGGGACCCTAGTACTCCTGTACTAGGCAGATTTCTTTGTGAGGCAGAATTTTTTGTGTGTGATGGTAGATTTCTTTGTGAGCCTATCATAAGAAGAGATAGGACATAGAGAGACAAATAGACTATGCTTTCCCACGAAGTCAATGGGCATGTATACACACTGCACAGAACACTCATGAGCTTCTCTTAGATATTTTTCCCCAAGTCAGCATTATAAGATAATTTATAGGTCAGAGAACTCCTCTTGAAAGAAGCCAACAATTTGTCTATGCAGAATGACAGAATATGTTTGACAGAAGGCTGCCTGAACGTTATTATTTAAACCACAATTCCAATTCTGCTACTGGCTGGCTCTATGACCTTGAAAAAATCCCTTCAATATTCTGGGACTCACTTTTTCCATCCAACTCTGATGTTCTATGAACCTATCTGTCTTTCAGTCGTGCCCCTTCTCTATGTTTCTCTGACATACTATTCTGACCTCCATCACTCTACTTACTGCATTGTCCTGAAATTATGTTTACTTTTTTCCACTGGGACGTGAATTTTTGGTTTAACACACAGTCAGACACTTAGTAGGTGCTTCAATCAGTGTTCATTGACATGAACTTGAATTCTTTATGACACCATGTCAGTAAGTATAGGTTTCTGAACAAACTTGAAAATCGATATTATGGGGGGGGGTGGAGGTCCTAAGATGGCAGAGGAACAGGATGGGGAGACCACTTTCTCCCCCACAAATTCATCAAAAGAACATTTAAACGCAGAGTAAATTCCACAAAACAACTTCTGAATGCCGGCAGAGAACATCAGGCACCCAGAAAAGCAGCCCATTGTCTTCGAAAGGATGTAGGAAAAAATATAAAAGAAAAAAAAAGAAAAAAAAAAAGACAAAGGAGGTAAGGACGGAGCTCTGTCCTGGGAAGGGAGTCTCATTGCCGAGTCTGTAGTGAGCCTTGGAACCACAGAGGGCAACATAACTGGGAGGAAAAGTAAATAAATAATTAAACCCCACAGATTATGTTCCCAAGGGTAACTTCCCCAGCAGAGAAGCAGCGCAGATACCTACACCCAGCACTAGCAAGCGGGGGCTGGGCAGGGAGGCACGGGTTGCATTGCTTAGAGTAAGGACCAGGCCTGAATGCCCTGAGGGCAATCTGAGGGAACTAACTTGGGCTAGCAAATCAGACTGTGGGATAGCTACCATGCAAAAAGCCCTAACCTAAGAGTTGACTCATTGGAAAAGACTCTGATGCTGGGAGGGATTGAGGGCAGGAGGAGAAGGGGATGACCGAGAATGGGATGGCTGGATGGCATCACGGACTCGATGGACATGAGTCTGAGTGAACTCCGAGAGATGGTGATGAACAGGGAGGCCTGGCGTGCTGCGATTCATGGGGTTGCAAAGAGTCAGACATGACTGAGCGACTGAACTGAACTGAACTGAAGACACCACCAGGCCCGCTCACAGAACGAAGGGCTGAACAGAGCTAGCCCACTGCAGACCATCCCCCTCTGGTGACAGGCAGCCAGAGCCAGAAGGGGGCAATCATAGCTCCAGAAAGACATTATCTACCAAACTTCAAGCAGGCTTCTTTGCTAACTAAGACTTCTTGGGGTTCTGGATGGTCAAAATTCACCTGAGAAGGTGCACTGGTTGTACACTCAGAAAATCAAATGGCAGGGATGGGGAGGCAATAAGTCACAGTGACTGCACTCACCAAACACCTCATCACCTGATCTGCTCGGACCTGGGAAGGGCACAAAACACAGGCCCAACTGAGTCTGTGCCTCTGAGGACAACCTGAGTGCCTGAACATGAGTGGCTTAGACCTGGGAGGTGCATGCAGCCCAGGGCTGGCCTCGGATGGTTCCTGGCAGAGTAACCTAGAGCCTGAGCAGTGTGGGCAAGGAAAGCACACATGCTGTGAGCAGGGGCAGGCCCAGTGTGGCTGAGACACTGTGAGCACACGCCAGTGTTATTAGTTTGCAGCTTCCCTCCCTCCCCACAGCTCCACTGAACAAGTGAGCCTAAAAAAGTGTCCACCACCACCCCCTTGTGTCAGGGCGGAAATCAGACACTGAAGAGACCAGCAAAAAGAAGAAGTTAAACCAGAGGGAACCGCATTGGAAGTGACAGATGCAATAGATCAAACCCATGTAGTTAGTATCAACTATATAGGAAGGGGCCTATAGATTTTGAGAAATATAAGCTGGACCAAGGAACTATCCCAAAATGAACTGACCCCACACTGCCTACAACAACACCGGAGAAAGTCCTAGATATATTTTTAATATTTTAGCTATCATTCTTTTAAAAATTTTTTTTAATTTTAAGTTTCTATTACTCCTTTAATTTTAATTTTTATAACCTATTAATTTGCAAAAAAAGAGACCCTACTTTTTAAAGCAAACTTCATATATATATATTTATAATTTTTGTGACTTTGTTTATTCTTTTTTTTTTTTCTTTTCTTAATATTGTATTTTTGAAAATCCAACCTCTACTCTAGATTTTTAATCTTTGCTTTTTGGTATTTGTTATCAATTTTATACCTTTAAGAACCCAATCTTCAGTACTCATTTTTACTTGGGAGTGAGATTATTGGCTTGACTGCTCTCTCTTCCTTTGGACTCTCCTTTTTCTCTACCAGGTTGCCTCTGTCTCCTCCCTCCCCCTTCTCTTCTCTACCCAACTAGTTGAATTTCTTTGTGTGTTCCAGACGGTGGAAAACACTTAAGGAACTGATTACTGGCTGGATCTGTCTCTCTCCTTTTGATTCCCCCCTTTATCCTCCTGGCCACCTCTCTCTCCTTCCCCCCTCTCTTCTTCTCTGTATAACTCTGTGAACATCTCTGAGCGGTCCAGACTGTGGAGCCACATAAGGAAGTGATTACTGGCTAGCTTGCTCTCTCCTCTTTTGATTCCACCTCATCTCATTCTGGTCACCTCTAACTCCCACATCCCTCTTCTCTTCTCCATGTAACTCTGTGAACCTCTCTGGGTGTCCCTCACTGTGGAGAAACTTTTCATCTTTAACCTAGATGTTTTATCATCAGTGCTGTATAGATGGAGAAGTCTTGAGGCTA
>SJYX01014953.1:0-19073 GCA_006410675.1 Oreotragus oreotragus | reverse complement strand
AACCATATCAGTGAGAAACCTGCAAGAAACCTGGTGATCTACAATGTAGACCCATGAGGCAAGGAAACATTTATTATCCTCTGGAATCTGTTCGTTTAATCAGGCCATCTAGAGGCACAGCACTTGACCTTAAAAGTGCTCAAGTAGCAAGCTCCATATTTTCTTTGTTCCTTTTTTTCCTCTGTACAAATTCACCCCATATGTGTCTGCAATCTCTGTACTCCCGAGGGGGATGTTAAATCATTACAGGTCAATGGTGGCACTTGTACTTCAAACAAGCCCGCAGATGGTGGAGTCCTAGTCTAATTCCCCAGCACTGCCAGTGCTGCCAGTGAAGACCAAATGCAGTTTTCCACTTACATTCTTTCTGACTTCATGTTTGAGTCTCTGGGCACGGTGCTAACAACTTCCCATGGTCTCTTTAAGGAAACCAGCATGGTAGATTATACTTGTTTTGCATGTAACTATGCATACAGCTGGCAGCCCTGAGAAGGCAAAGCCTAGTGAATATCCCTTCTTTATTTAATTCCTTCTGCAGGTGTCATTTCTGTGTTTTAGCCATCTGGTGTTCTGCAGAACAGAATCGCACTGGCAAAGACTTAGATACAAAAGCTCGATAAAAATCTCATAAAAAATGTATTAAAAATGGTCAACCTAACAAATAAAACGTTGTGCTTATTTTGCATGTTGTTAGATCTGGAGCAGAACAGTGTTACTTGTGAGCAGGCATGACTGTAAAGGGCACGCATGAAATAATGTTCACAAAAAATTGCCTTCTTTATCATGCAAACTCTATGAAAAATTGTCCTTTCCAAAAACTGAGAATCAAAGATACTGCTATCCCTTTTGCCTTCCTCTGAAAAGGGATTGGTGGGTAGGAATATAGATTTTTAAAAAGTCATTTTCAGCCTTTTGATAGGTAAGGCATTAAGCTATAAGTTGAAGTAAGTGACCAGCTTTTTCTCCCTTTTTTGAACTAAAAAATTGAGCATGAATTAGGTCTATATGGAATCATGGTAAATGAAGCAAGAAATATTTTTTCCAATTTTATTATATATATAAAATGTCATCTACTTCAAAGAGTTGGAGCACCTGAGCTAGCATACAGGATTCAGCACATTGACCTTTCTTCTACTTCACTGAGCTAGAGATTAGGTAAGAAAAAGACAATTTACAGAGAAAGAATGAAAACTTTGTTATCAGTAGGGGTTCAGTGTGGTAGAAGATAAGCAGTTATAGGTACCTTAAACTTTCTTGCCTCAATTTCCTCATCTATAAAATGGCTTACTTCCTAATATAGAATAGAAAGAAATTGTACATGTGGTATCTTTATCTCAGTCCCTGGCAAGCAGTAAATATCCAATAAATGCCCATTATGTTTATTACTCAATGTCAGAATTGTGCATGAAATTTTGAGAGAAAGCTAGTCTTGTAAAGATTTTTTATTTTTTTTGCATCTAGTGAAAAATGGCTATTTTGCTCTGTGACCCAGTTCTATGCTTTGCTTGTTAAAATTCCTATCCTTATCTCTTATCAGACCTGGGATGTTTTAGTCATGTATTTCCCATAAATGTAAAGGTAAATCGTGGCTCAGCCCAGTTTTATAATTCTTCTGTTTGGGAGACTGAGATTCAAAGAAGGCCTTGAATAGTTGCTTCACCAAATCATAAAAATATCTGTAATGCCAGAGGGTATAGTCTTCTTACCAAAAGGACCCAAACTGTAGCAGTCAACCAAGGAATCTCCTGCCAATACCATTTCTTCTCTATCATTCTTTCCTATTAAAAAAAATACTAAAATATAATCATGTGTGATGGATACTATTACAAGTTATATTTTCTTCTGGAAGATGACTGGATTTGTGGGGCCATAAGGCATACATAAGAGAAATAGCTATAGAATCTAAATCTTCTCCATTCAATTATACAGTATGTGAGATTATTCAAAAGTGAAAATGCAATAAGCTCTTTATTTTTAAAAATATATTTTATTGAAGTGTAGCTGATATACAATGCTGTTAATTTAAGCTGTACAGCAAAGTGAGTCAGTTATACATATATATATATATTTTTTTCTTTTTCATGTTTATGTCTAATAAGCTCTTTCTTTGGGAGACTATGCTGTGAATTGAGTGGAGAAAAATAGCTTTAAGGGATACAGGAGCCTTGATCAAACCCTAAGTTAATATTCATTAGTTGCTTAGCCACTCTTATTGATTATTTGCCAAAAAGAAAAAAAAATCCATAAAGCTCCTGGAATAATTCCCTTTCTTGTATAACACCACTGGGTAATCTATTTTGACCTTGATTCTGGATTTAGCACTATGACTTGCTTTGGCCAATGGGAAATTGTCAAATAAAAGACCAGTAGAGTCTTGAGAAGCACTTACACAGGGATTTTTCTTTCGCTGCTCCTGGGACTGCGTGAATAATAAGCCCAGGCAACTTTGCTGAATAGAGAGAGACTGTTGGCCAAGTCATCCTGTTAGCTCCAGACATATAAGTGAGGTTATAGACTACACTGTCCAACCCCAACCAAGCTAGTCTTAAAAGGACTTCTCAGATGATCACAATGTATGAATAATAATTTGCTGGGAGAAATATCAATAACCTCAGATATGTAGATGACACCCCCCTTATGGCAGAAAGTGAGAAAGAACTAAAGAGCCTCTTGATGAAAGTGAAAGAGGAGAGTGAAAATGTTGGCTTAAAGCTCAACATTCAGCAAACGAAGATCATGGCATCCGGTTCCATTGCTTCATGGCAAATAGATGGAGAAACAGTGGAAACAGTGGCAGGCTTTACTTTTTGGGGGGCTCCGAAATCACTGCAGATGGTGATTGCCACCACGAAATTAAAAGACACTTACTCCTTGGGAGGAAAGTTGTGACCAACCTAGATAGCATATTAAAAATCAGAGACATTACTTTGTCAACAAAGGTCCACCTAGTCAAGGCTATGGTTTTTCCAGTGGTCTTGTATGGATGGGAGAGTTGGACTATNGCCACCACGAAATTAAAAGACACTTACTCCTTGGGAGGAAAGTTATGACCAACCTAGATAGCATATTAAAAATCAGAGACATTACTTTGTTAACAAAGGTCCACCTAGTCAAGGCTATGGTTTTTCCAGTGGTCTTGTATGGATGGGAGAGTTGGACTATAAAGAAAGCTGAGCACCAAAGAATTGATGCTTTTGAACTGTGGCATTGGAGGAGACTCTTGAGAGTCCCTTGGACTGCAAGGAGATCCAGCCAGTCCATCCTAAAGGAGATCAGTCCTGGGTGTTCATTGGAAAGACTGATGTTGAAGCCCAAACTCCAGTACTTTGGCCACCTCATGTGAAGAGTTGACTCATTGGAAAAGACCCTGATCTAAGTTATATCAAATGCTGTCAGCTTATTGATTCAGTTAGTCTGAGAAAGAAAAACGAAACAAGTGGCCAGCTTTCCACATGTGTAGACATGATATGTATGAGTATATAAAATATGTACATTTTATACTGGGAGGGTGTTTTAGGGTTCATTCAGTAAGGTAAGTAAAATATAAAACAGCACGAAATATTAGCATCTTTAAACTCAACTCTCAGTCCATAGATCACGCCTAGATGAATATATAATGTTTCGGTAGGACTGTTTTAGAGCCTTAGGGCATACATTTACATACTGTTGTATGATAGCAGACACATTTCTGCCTTCTCTTGAAAGACCAGCATGTCTGTATTTGGCATGAATTCCTTCAGGGTCAGAGCTGAGTGAAATGAGAACAAGTCCTTAAGGTCGGGCGCGTCCTCGATGTTATCACCTGGGTCTTCATCTTTTTGCCTCTGAATTGGGGTGGAAAAAAAAAATTTTTTTTTTGCTTCAGTTTAGTCCCTCAGTCATGTCCAACTCTTTGTGACCCCATGGACTACAGCATGTCGGGCCTCCCTGTCCATCACCAGCTCCCGGAGTTTACTGAAACTCATGTCCATTGAGTTGGTGATGCCATCCAGCCAACCATCTCATCCTCTGTCATCCCCTTCTCCTCCCGCCTTCAGTCTTTCCCATCATCACGGTCTTTTCAAGGCATCAGTTCTTCACATCAGCTAGCCAAAGCATTGGGGGTTCAGCTTCAATGTCAGTCCTTCCAATGAATATCCAGGACTGATTTCCCTTAGGATGGACTGGTTGGATCTCCTTGCAGTCCAAGGGACTCTCAAGAGTCTTCTCCAATCCCACAGTTCAAAAGCATCCTTATACTAGAGTAAATGTTTTCTTCTGATAGAGCACACTTTTCTGCAGACTTACATCTCTGTCAAAGTTATAGAACTAAACTGGGAAGACAAAGTGTCCCATGAAAAATAAGGAGTAACATATTTACTTACTTACATATGCCTCAGTTTGATTACTTACATTACCTACCAGACCACTGTTCGATTTGATTGTTACCCATGCTTGATTCGGAAGCTGCCTTTCGTCGTTTCATCTTTCATCCTCAAGACCAATTAGTTTTCACATTCTGCCAGGACTCATGCAAGTTAACTGCATTTCCTCTCTTTTCTAATCTCATCGTTAACTCTTTTTAAAATACCTAAACTGGTTGACTCCTCTCTCTCTCATGTTTTCTCTCATAATTTATCCTACATAATTTAGTCAGATTAACCTTAAACATTGCCACTCTGATCCGGCAACTTTCTTGTACTATACTTGAAATCCTTCCTATTGTAGTTCTACTTTGCCTTTCCAGCCTCATCACACCTACCCACTAGATGATTGGAATTACTTTATTTCCCTATGGAATCCTTTGTTTTTTTAAAGTTTCTCGCCTCAGTGCTCACCATCTGCCCTTCACCTTGTTTGAAGCCTCCTTCCTCTCTGTTCTTACTCAACTGTGAACTATTTTGTTAGACACACAAAACATTGCTTCTGTAAAACTTTCATCCCTAAGTATTTCAGTTACTTATGATATTTTCAATCTTTGGATGTCTTTTCTCTAACAGTGATTTGCTGTGGATCATTTAATTCATGGTTTTGTTGGTTCACTTCTACGTTCTGTCTCACCAAAGATACCACAAACATACTCAGGCCAGAGATCAGGTCTTTAATTTCTGAGTTTCTTCAGTGCTACCATAAGTGAATTGATGATACTGATGGCTTGTATAGATGTTCCTTACTGTGTGAGATAAATACTGACTGATATATAGATCTTATGGGAAAATTCAGAAAATTTTCTCTGAAAATGGACACTTAAACCTCCTATAGTTTCTCAGTGTAATAGTTTTTAATTGTTTGATCGATTAAGAGAGCCAGAAGTCACTCTGCTCCTTATATGATGACTGTCTGTTTGCACTGAGGGAACATTAATTACTTATGTGAGTTCTGTGCTCTTTTATGAAGATCCTGATGGCTTTTGATATGTATCTCTTGTCTGTTATGGAGCCATCTGTACTTCAAAACTCTGATAGAATTAACTGGGGTAAGGAACCCAGTTAGAGTCTAAGATCTTGGGTGACGATTCAATTTGTTGTCTAAACTGGGACCCTTTTAGAATGTAAGGAGGCAGTGAAGAGATGAAATCCTGCTATAGCAGTTGTAAACCAGGCATTTCCTGGGTAAACATAACTACATGGTAAAGCTTGACAAAACAAAGAGAACCTCATGTCTAGCCATAAGCTGACTCCTGATTCCAGGAAGCATCAAAAGACTGCCTCTTCCTCTATACAGCTATAGTTGGCTACTTCTAAAGTGACTCTCAGTGGTTTCCACCTCCTACTCTTTGTGCCCCTATAGAACCTCCTTCCTCTTGAGTAGGGATGGACCTAGGAGTTGCTTCTAAGAAATAAATTATGACAAAAGTGATCACCAGTGACTTCCGAGATTAGGTTATAAAAGACTGTGGCATGATTAGACACAAATGACACTGAGTGTTGTTTCTGAAGATCGCTTTATTATGTTAATGAATAGTAGTTTTAGAAACGATGAATAAGGGTTGATTTTCAATTTCAAAAAGAAAGGCCGGGATATTTGTTATATCTCTGCTTGCACTCTGACTTTCTAACTCTGATGTTCTGGTTAATCCCAATGTGGCAAGAAGCTGAGGGTGACTGCTAGCCAGCAGTCAGCTGGGACCTAGGTGTTGAATCCCTTATGAGTTTTAATCATTTGTCTGTAAATTATCTTGCTCTCTGTCTAGGCTTAATACTATTAATCATATCTACATGGCACTTTTTTGTTTTAAATTTGATTAAATGCCTATAATGTTGAAAGAAACAATTATGCTTAACACTCTTACTTGAGCCATGACTTATAAGAAGATGCTGCCAATATTTTAAGGGTGAAATCCTGCAAGTTATTTTAGACTTACATTTTTAATAGGTCGAGGAAGTAGATTTTTGTTTCCTTTGGTCTGTGAATTATCATCCTACTGAAGTTTGATCACACGTCTCTCCTGAATCTAAGATGACTGTTTCTGTTAACAATAGATTTTCTTTTATCTGTTGTTTTAAAGTGTAAAATATTTGTATATTCTTAAGCTATAGTGTAATAATTCAGGATATATTAAACTTTATGCACAGATTTATCAGTGGTTATCCTCAGAGATAAATATATAACTTTTTTTATTCCTGTGCATCAGTAGATTATATAGAAACTCATCCCTCAAGTAGATGCTTGAGTCATTAGTGATTTGCTTCATTACCAATATATTAGGCTTTTAAAAAGTTTCAAAACCAAGATAGTAAGCCTTATACTCACTAGGGGTTTCATAATAAAGTATTCGCTTCCCATTCGTGCAAAGTGATGAGATGGGTAAACATCTTTTAATAGTTTTTCAAAGTTCTCCTGCAGATTAAAGTTGACCTCAGCCTGAATCTTGTTTTCATTTGTTAAAACAGACTTGGTTTAAATATGGGAGATTAAAGCTGCTAAAAGCATTAATATAGTTAATCCACTTATTAAAAGACAGTTCTTCAAGTTTGTAAAGTAGCTTAGTTTCAACTTCTTAATTTCATTAGCAGAAAGCAAAGTTGTTTCCTTCTATGATCAGCATTTATTATTCACCCAGTGTTGCTCTAAGTAGATGCTTAGGACCTTCCTGGGAGACAGCACTCTGTCACTCACAGTGCTGGGTTAGGTAATGTGTACTTGCTCCTTAGACCTGGTATCTTCCTAACCATTTTGCATAATCTTGACTTTCTCCTGATAAGAGACTTGTTATATGGAGGTGTATATGCAATAACTATAAAGGCTCATAATCTCTGCTCATTATTAAACCCCAAAATTGCCCACAGAATTTAGCAAAGAAATCTAATAATAGATAGAAAAGCAATTACAGAGGAAAGTCATTTGTACACTTTCTTAGTTTTACATGCTCTTTACAGTGCTAAGAAGATTGCAGTGCATTTATGGATATTTGACAACTGATTTTAACAATAGCATCAATTAAATAAAGCTCTAAGAAAGCTAGAAATGTTTGTTCTTATTATGATCCCAAATTTCAGAGGGAAGTGAAAATTGAATAGGACTTTTTGAGAAATGAGTCACCCTTCTTCCTTCTGAGAATACAGTTAACTATCAATATCTTTCATTTTCAGAGAGATTATAGGGGCACTAAAATGCATGCACATGTACTGTATTTGAATAACATTTTCTTTAATTTTGTGGATAGCCATGTGGTAGTAATTTTGATACCACCAGAGAATCCTTGGATATGTAAGTACTGAAGCCTCAGATGCAGCATCCACTGGATAACTGCTGCTGCTGCTGCTAAGTCACTTCAGTCGTGCCCGACTCTGTGTGACCCCATAGATGGCAGCCCACCAGGCTCCCCCATCCCTGGGATTCTCCAGGCAAGAATACTGGAGTGGGTTGCCATTTCCTTCTCCAATGCATGAAAGAGAAAAGTGAAAGTGAAGCCGCTCAGTCTGTCCGACTGTCAGCGACCCCATGGACTGCAGCCCACCAGGCTCCTCCGTCCATTGGATTTTCCAGGCAAGAGTACTGCGGTGGGGTCATACAGAAAAAAGGCATTTTACTTACTAGATCTAGTGTCTATTTTCTACTCTCTTTTTAAGTGAGACTTTGTAAGAAAAATGTAGACGATAATTTGGGGTCCTCTACCATCATTTTAAATTCAACAAATGATTTTTAAGCACCTACCAAATGCTAAGCATTATACTCTTCCTTTGTATGTTATGTTCAAAAGCTTTATAAATAGGTCACTATGATTCTTCATGGTTCAGTAAGCATGAACTTATGCAGAAAGCATGCAAAAAGAAGCAAAAGGTATCCTAGAAACACACAAGTATGAACAGCATATTTTTCTTATCAGTAAATTTCTTGAAGTATGACTGACAAAAATTGTACATATTTGGATTGTATAATGTGATTTTCCTTTTTTAAAGTAACAATGTGATGATTGTGTAACAGAATGAGAAGATATTAAGAAGAGGTGGGAAGAGTACACAGAAGAACTGTACAAAAAAGACCTTCATGACACAGATAATCACGATGGTGTGATCACTCACCTAGAGCCAGACATCCTGGAATGTTAAGTCAAATGGGCCTTAGGAAGCATCACTACAAACAAAGCCAGTGAGGCGATGGAATTCCAGTTGAGCTATTTCAAATCCTAAAAGATGATGCTGTGAAAGTGCTGTACTCAATATGTGAACAAATTTGGAAAACTTAGCAGTAGCCACAGGACTGGAAAAGGTCAGTTTTCATTCCAATCCCAAAGAAAGGCAATGCCAAAGAATGCTCAAACTATCACACAATTACACTCATCTCACATGCTAGCAAAATAATGCTCAAAATTCTACAAGCCAGGCTTCAACAGTACGTAAATGATGAACTTCCAGATGTTCTTGCTGGATTTAGAAAAGTCAGGGGAACCAGAGATCAAATTGTCAACATCCTCTGGATCATCGAAAAAGCAAAAGAATACCAGAAAAACATCTATTTCTGCTTTATTGACTATGCCAAAGCCTGTGTGGATCACCACAAACTGTGGAAATTTCTTCAAGAGATGAGAATACCAGACCACCTGACCTGCCTCCTGAAAATCTGTATGCAGGTCAAGAAGCAACAGTCACCCTGCTTATTTAACTTACATGCAGAGGACATCAATCAAAATGCCAGACTGGATGAAGCACAAGCTGGAATCAAGACTGCTTCGAGAAATATCAATAACCTCAGATATGCAGATGAAACCACCCTTAAGGCAGAAAGCAAAGAAGAACTAAAGAGCCTCTTGATAAAAGTAAAAGAGGAGAGTGAAAAAGTTGGCTTAAAGCTCAACATTCAGAAAACTAAGATCATGGCATCCAGCCCCATCACTCATGGCAAATAGATGGGGAAACAATGGAAACAGTCAGAGACTTTATTTTTGGGGGGCTCCCAAGTCACTGCAGATGGTGACTGCAGCCATGAAATTAAAAGACACTTGTTTCTTGGAAGAACAGCTATGACCAACCTAGACAGCATATTAAAAACCAAAGACAAAGGTCTGGTCAAAGCTATGATTTTCCCAGTAGTCATGTATGGATGTGAGAGTTGGATTATAGGGAAAGCTGAGCGCCAAAGAATTGATGCTTTTGAACTGTGGTGTTGGAGAAGACTCTTGAGAGTCCCTTGGACTGCAAGGAGATCCAACCGGTCCATCCTAAAGAAAATCAGTCCTGAATATTCATTGGAAGGTCTGATACTGAAGCTGAAACTCCAACACTTTGGCCACCTGATGTGAAGAACCGACTCATTTGAAAAGACCCTGATGCTGGGAAAAATTGAAGGCAGGAGGAGAAGGGGATGACAGAGGAGGAGACAGCTGGATGGTATCACCGACTCTATGGATAGAAGTTTGAGTAAGCTCTGGGAGTTGGTGATGGACAGGGAGGTCTGAGGTGCTGCAGTCCATGGGGTCACAAAGAGTTGAACATTCCTGAGTGACTGAACTGAACTGAATGTGATGATTTACTGTATGTAAACACTTATGGGAATCTAATGTATAACATGATCATTTTAGTTGACAGTATTCTATTGTATCCTTGAAATTTGCTGACAGAGTACATTTGCTAAGAGTTATCATTGCAGAAAAAGGCAACACTATATTACTTATATAGAGGTATATAAAATCATGTAGTTTCATACGCAAACATTGGAACGACATTTTTCTGTCTCAACCTAATCTTGAAGTCAAGTTGTCATGCTGCCTGATGGCAGAAATGTCCTGTTGCTCAATTCTGGATTCTCCAAATTAGGTCCATTTAAAATGCAGTAGACAGGGTTTTTCCTTTCCTTTTTCCAGGGACTGGCCTGGGAAGCTGCGGGATTAGAGGTGGTCACAGCTTAGGGTTCAGGGAAGTGGCCTGTCCCTGGGTTGAGGCTTCTGGTTTTGCTTCTGCTCCAGTTTTTGTATTTTTCCCTGGGGCCAGAGTTTGTGCCATGCTTTAGGGTGGAGTCCTCCTCATACTGATGATATTCTTCCAGTCTTTCTGCTTCTCGAATATTTTGCCCGATTCTGGGCAAAGGAGAAGGCACTGCTGTTTCCCAAGCTGAGTTTGGACCCGTGGGTGCTGACTGAGCCTGATATAGTCCCACCTGCCTATGCAACTCACCCAACCTCTGGTTGATTATCCGCCCTGCTCTAGAAGGTAAGGAGTTTTCTGTAAGACAACTGAGAAACACACAAGTAGAGCTCCGGTATAGTTTTAGATCCCCATATGTACCTGGAACTCATTTATTAACTTATTTTTAACATCAAGAATTTAGGTTATGTGATCTGGTTCTGCTAATACTTGTCATAATGGTAATCTTATGTCAAGTGGCCAAAATAGGGTAGAATTATAGAATAACAGTATTACAGAAAAAAAAGAATAAGACACATTGACTACTACTTTGTAATATTATATGGCTACTCCTTGGTGGCTCAGAACTAAAGAATTGCCTACCAATGCGGGAGACGTGGGTTCAATCCCTGGGTCAGGAAGACCCCCCTGGGAGAAGGAAATGGAAACTCACTCCATGGATAGATGAGCCTGGCGGACTTCAGTCCATGGGCTCACGAAAGAGTTGGACTTACTTGCCGACTAAAGCAACACCAACAACAGCATCAATAAAATACTGCAGAACTTCCTTGGCAGTCCAGAGGATAAGGCTTTGCCTTCCGATGCAGGGTGTGTGGGTTCTATCCCTGGTTGAGGGGCTAAGATCCCACATGTCTCCTGGCCAAAAAATCAGAACAGAAATGACAGAAGCAACGTTGTAACAAATTCAGTGAAGATTTAAAAGAAAGTAATTTAAGGGTCATTGAATGTATTAGCAAATTGGCTTAGTGTTGGCTTGAGGTTTCACAGATTAATTTGTCAAACTTTGAGCAAGTATTAACAGCTTAATCAGGCTTCCCTTGTAGCTCAGATGGTAAAAATCTGCCTACAATGCAGGAGACCTGGTTCAATCCCTGGGTTAGGAAGATTCCCTGGAGAAGGGAATGTATTCTTGCCTGGAGAATTCCAGGCTAACACACAGAGGTGTTAACTGAGTGGCTAACACACAATAACTTAGCTTCTCTAAGCCTTTATCTTTATCTGAAAGATGTAAATAATAATAGCACCTAAGCCATAGAATTGTAAGTAATATATTAAAGCCTTTGACACACGAAGGGTTTGTTCATGGTTGGCATAGCAGTGGGTCTACCACATTAATCAGTTGTGATTTAATGGGACCCATATAATATCATTTTTCTGTTATTCATTTTTATTTTTTCCTATTTTCTTGCACCACTGAGACTAGTATTAACAACTTATTTCTCATCTTCATTGCTAATACACTATAGAAATCCACTTTATGAGACACTGTGTTTTAAGTGGTGGGGCAGTTACAAGGTTGGCAACACAGTTTTCAACTTAGACCCTGTGTGGTTAGTCACTCAGCCATGTCCGACTTTGAGACCCCATGGACTGTAGCCCGCCAGGCTCTTCTGTCCGTGGGATTCTCCAGGCAGGAACACTGGAGTGGGTTTCCATGCCCTCCTTCAGGGGATCTTCCCAACCCAAGGATCAAACCCAGGTCTCCCACATTACAGGCACATTCTCTACCATCTGAGCCACCAGGGAAGCCCAAGAATACTAGAGTGGGTAGCCTCTCTCCTCTCCAGGGAAATTCCTGACCCAGGAATCAAACCGGAGACTCCTGCATTGCAGGCAGATTATTTACCACCTGAGCTACTTAGACCCTAGTGCTTTATAATAGTTTTGTCTGATAGACAGTGAATTGAGTGCCGCAATTCAGTCCTGACTAAAAAATCATAGAGTAATTTTGCATTAATCAGATTTTTGATGTGCCAGGGTGAGAAAAAATTCAAATCTTTGAAACCTTGCAAAGAGATAAAGAAGTACAAGTCAAAAGCACCCTCCCCCCCCGCCTTAATTTTTAAGGTGCTGCACCAAGAAGCATATGGCTAGATTGAAAGCAACTCAAAAATGTCAACAGTGAAAAGCTTTCTAAACCTCTACAGTCACATTAAAGATGAAGCTCTTTCAAACTTGAAATTTAAAGCAATCAATGTTTCTTTCATGCCCAGAGTTGGGGCAGATAGCTTTTTCTTTCGCAGATTAAATGAAGGTTACGTTAGCTGCTATAGCAGACAAATCCCCAAATGAGGAATGGATCAAATGTGAGTGTTTACTCTTCATGCAGGTAAAGTGCAGAAGAGATGTTTTGATGAGAGGGTGGCTCTATTCAAAGCTCTGATTCAGGCACTCAGACTCCTCCGTCTCAAACTCCACATCTTCAGCCTGTGGGTCTCCAGGGCTGCTGTGTCTTATCGGCTTCCTCAGGATACTGTCATCACTTAAGCTGCTTGTGTCCCTGCAGAAGTAAGGCTGACTGCTATAATTTCAATGAAGGGCTTAAAATATCCTATGCAACAATTTAATGTATTCTGGCAGTATGTATGTATGTTTTACCCGGAGATCTTTTAACTAACTCTCCTCTTTCTTCCCTGCTAAAATTCTTGGGTATTTTGTGCCTTGGACAAAATTTAGTCAGGTCCCCAAACGTAGGGTTCAGTTCAGTTCAGTTCAGTCGCTCAGTCATGTCCGACTCTTTGCGAGCCCATGAATCGCAGCACGCCAGGCCTCCCTGTCCATCACCATCTCCCGGAGTTCACTCAGACTCACGTCCATCGAGTCCGTGATGCCATCCAGCCATCTCATCCTCGGTCGTCCCCTTCTCCTCCTGCCCCCAATCCCTCCCAGCATCAGAGTCTTTTCCAATGAGTTATATTCCCTCAAATCAGCATGATGTTGTTCTTGGAGCTATGTTTGTATACAATGACCCAGTGGAATAAATCATTTTTGAATTGCTCATTTTGCTAAAATTATTTGCTTGGAGCATCTAAAATGACTAGGTAGTTGAAAGCTTTCCATTATTCTTAAAATTGTCTAAAGATTCTACCTAGATAAATATTTTCTTATCTATTGAGACTAGATCTTGAAGAAATGTAAGATTACCTTTAAATTTTATTAGACTTAGACATTTTTAACTGGAGGGAAAACACTCAGAAGCTGAGAAACATTTTCTGTAACAAAATGAAACAGGTTTGTTTAGCATGCAGTGGCTAAATAATTGGTCTCTGCCATGAAGATGGTTGAAATAAATCATATCGAAAGGTAATGTGTTGATAGTAGTAGAGGAATCTAAGTAATATGGATGAAATGAGCAAATGTATAATGCAAATACTTTTAAGCCACAGAACAGAAATTTATATACTTTTATTTTAGAGTGGTGAGATATTTGAATTCAAAGTGTTAACTATGTAAGATAATCATGTCATATATTTATTTGAGCTAAATTTCTCACCAAAGCCAATCTCAGGTTTTATGTTATATTGGGCTAATTACCTTGGGGCCAGAGTAATGTATATAGAAATTTTTTTGTTGAATTGTAGTAATTTTGTTAGGAGTTTTTGTTATTTTCTTACTTTGCTTTGTTCTCAAAATGAGAGTTTTTAAATTGATAACTTTATGTATACCCCAAGGAGAAAATGTTTACTATGATAGAGTTTGACTTACGCAGTTCTATTGCCCTTGAGATATTCAGTTTCCGTCCTGATGAATTAGGTAAGAGTTTTTCTCATGAATAGATATTGAACACCCTACAGTATCTGATACAAGGGAAAAATGAACGCTAGTTTATGCATTCGGAAAATGCTTCTGCCACCTTTAAATAAGACAATCATCCTAGTGCTGTGCTAAACCTAATTTCCCAATTTTATTTCAGTTTGTAATTGTTTTCAGAAAATTTCTAATATTTGTATAACAAGGTAAAGGATTTCATTGCTACATGTGACATCTCTAAACCTTACTCTTTTTCCCTGAAATGAATATAGATTATGATGGACACCTAGTGCTACAGGCCATGCCGTTAAGCTGAATAAGAATTACCAAGTGAATCAACAGTTATTTCCCAGGTATTTTTTTAAGTGGGAATATAGCAGTGAAAAAGCTCCTTGGAGATAAAGCAGAGAGAGCTCTCTACCAGCCTGAATATCAGGGAAGAAACTGACCTCGTTTATGATGAATCCAATAAGGCTAGACCTCCAATTGCAAATCTTAAACCCCAAGCAAGATACCTTGTATTGTTTAAATTCTTCTGATCCATCAAGTCTCACATCCACAACTGAGTATAATCTTCACCCCCCTTTCTCCCAATTATAATAGCAGCAAAATATCTTCAAACAGCATTTGTCTTAGAGAGTAGACTTAATTGATTTCTGAGCCTAAAAATCTATGCTTTCACAAGACTGTTTTCTCTAATAATCACCCCTAATCTTCTTGGATATAAGATTCTTTCTTATTTTCTTTGTTTGTTTTGGGGAAAGCTTTTCCCTAAAGTAAGGTAATATATTGAAAATTGTCAGGGAATAAGAACTTTGTTTCTTAGGGGTAGAGGGGAACTCTTTCGGGGGTACAAGGAAATTCTCTGACAGAAAGCAAAGCTGTTGATGGGGAATAGCCAGGTGACCGGTCAAACTAATATGTCTATGCCATATGAACAATAATGATCTTCACAGTCTGGTTGGGGAAGGCTGGGAGGTCAGCGTCATTATGACAAGTTTTAGAAAATGGGAAACAAGGGGCACAGAAAATCTAAGTGATTTGCTCCCAAGCTGTAGGTGTGTCACTGGGGTCACAGTTGTCATTAGGAATAATTTCTTAAGCCAATCTTTGAATACCATCTCTTAGAAAATAAAGAAGGAGAATTGGATAAGAAGCAACTGAGGAAATCAAGGGAATGACAGTGGACATGCTAAGACAGAGTTAAGGAATTAAGAGTTAGAGACGAGGGAGAACTGGGAAATATTATATGATGAGCAGCAGAGTATGTTTGGATCTGGAAGGAAGGATAAGTGTCACGAAGCGCTAAAACTCTTACTGATATCATATTGTACTTTTGTTTAATTACAACACACAAAATGGGTAATGTTTATATGCTACTACAAATGTTGCTGAACTCTGTAGTTGGCATCTTCATATATATGCATTAGTATACGATATTTGTTTTCCTCTTTCTGACTGACTTCATGCTGCATCACAGTTCTTTTAAAAAATCCCTCTATGTGTTCAGAAGCACTGAGCCTTTTCTATGTGTCTGTCTCTGTGTAAGTATTGAGAGTGGAGGGGGGATGGCAAGAGTGGGCACCCTTGTCTTGTTTCTGATCTCAGAGGAAATGTTTTCAGTTTTTCAGCATTGAGAATAATGTTTGCTGTGGGTTTGTCATGCATGGCCTTTATTAGGTTGAGGTAGGTTCCTTCTATGCCCATTTCTAGAGTGTTTTTTTTAACCAAATAGTCTTACTAGAAAAATTACACCAATTGACCCTCTCATAGTTGTATGATTAAGCCATGAGAACATTTACAATTTTTCTACTTGGTCAAATATTGAATATATTACCCAAATCTGGTACTGAAAAACAAAAAACAGAGTCAAAAAAATTAAAAATGGCCCTTCTAATTATAAATGTTCTCAGTGACTTAATATTACTTTAGTTCCTCATCTTAGCCTCATTATGGAAAATTCATCTTCAGATGCTTTCCCCCTTTGAATGTATGCATGTTAAGGGAAATCTAATCCTGATGATTTTTACACACTATGATCCCTATTCTTCACATCTCAACAGGGCTAAAGAAGTAGGAATCATCATTCTCATTAGCTCATCAGCCTGGAAGGTTGAATTTAAGTCTAACTGTCCAAGTTAAAGGCTCAGGTACTATGTTGTTTCTTTACTTCTCCCTTCCCTGTGACTTCATTTATCTATCATAAGACCATCACTGGTAGTCTTCAAAAATTGTTGGAAATCATACCTTTAACTGGCTTTTATTTCCTGAGTTTCAGTAGAAAGAAGATATTTTACTATGGAAATGGGTATTAGCTGCTGTTGAGATAGTGAATTGATATTGGCTCAAAATTCACTCTAAATTAAAAAAAAATTTTTTGTATAAGTTACCAGAATTCACCCTGGAAACTGTTCTTATGTATTAAACTTCTCCTTCTATATAAGGTAATATAATTTAAAAATAGACCTTTATTTTTTAAGAAGAATTCACTAAAATTATGTTAAATTCAATTGGTTGGCTTATTGATGACACATATCAAGACAAAGAATAAAGCTTTTCCTTTTACTTCCTTTGTTAATAAGATTAGTAACTACAGAAGATGTGGAGCTTGTTTTACTCTGTTAGTTTTTAACAGTTTTTCTTTTTTCTGGTGTCTTCCATTGGTAGCTAGTCAATGAGCTTGGTGAGATGCACACAAAGAAGATTTAGGTTGCGGTTACATTATTACATTTCGTTATTATCACATATTTAAGAATAATTTTAATCACAATATTTATGGAGCACTTCTGCATACAACATTACTTATTTCATCTGAAAAGGATTAATAAGAAACCCTGTTTATCAGGGAAAAACAGTGATATTTAAAACTATAGAAATATAGAAAAACTATGAAAATATAGAAAAACTTCTATATTTTTACTTAATATAATTTGTTTTATAACTGTTGAAACAGCTGTATAAATATTTTACATTTCAAATTGTTGAAGATCTTCTATTTAATTTTTCAAAAACTGGATTTAATCTACTTTGCCCTTCTGAGGCATGAAATCTGTTTCAATCACAACAAGTTTTGATATTTTTGGAATATTAATTCAATGTAAAAGATAAGTCTTGTATTTTATATGGATGTGAGAGTTGGACTGTGAAGAAGCTGAGCACCAAAGAATTGATGCTTTTGAACTGTGGTGTTGGACAAGACTCTTGAGAATCCCTTGGACTGCAAGGAGATCCAACCAGTCCATTTTGAAGGAGATCAACCCTGGGATTTCTTTGGAAGGAATGATGATAAGCTGAAACTCCAGTACTTTGGCCACCTCATGAGAAGAGCTGACTCATTGGAAAAGACTCTGATGCTGGGAGGGATTGGGGGCAGGAGGAGAAGGGGACGACAGAGGATGAGATGGCTGGATGGCATCACTGACTCAATGGATGTGAGTCTGAGTGAACTCCAGGAGATGGTGATGAACAAGGAAGCCTGGCGTGCTGGAATTCATGGGTTCGCAAAGAGTCGGACACGACTGAGCAATGGAACTGAACTGAACTGAAGATATAAACAGTCTCTAGTATCAGTACAAAAGATAGTAAGGAAGCCAAAGTTGATGTGGTAAAAACTATAAACAATATAAACAGAAGATTTTGTTGGGAAGTACTTATATGCCATGAGAATGTGAGTTAGACAGAAAGTTATTAAAATCAAAAGTTAAATAATGTAACTATGGAAACCGATTGGCATTATCAGTGGACAGCCAGTTCCAATTTTGTTTGCTGCTTATCATACGGTACTTGATAATATCTTTGCATTCAGAATCAACCTCATGAATCTATCTATCTTCTTGGTAGCAATATTTGCTCTTGAGGATGATTCCTAACATTTCAGAGTCAGGTGCAATGACTTATACTAATACTCATGTAAATAAATATTTTTGAGGAGAAAAATCTGTAATTTATTTTGGGCCCTGTGAAAGGGTACTTATGGTGATTCACAAAGAAGGCAGTTAAGTAGTTCACTCTCATTTGTCTCAAAATGATCATTTTATGAATAACTCATCTTTGGTGGTTTAGTTGCTAAGTCATGTCTGACTCTCGTGACCCCATGGACTGTAGCCTGCCAGACTCCTCTGTCCATGGGATTCTCCAGACAAGAATACTGGAGTGGGTTGCCATTTTCTCCTCCAGGGGATCTTCCCATTCCAGGGATTGAGCCCAGATCTCCTGAATCTCCTGCTTTGTAGGTGCAGTCATTGCCCAGTGAGCTGCCTGGGCAGAGCCCTGCTCCTGACCTTGGGTAGTACTACTTAGTTCATTTACTGTGTCCTGTTTAGGACCTCAGGGCACATGTCCTACAGGGCTGTAGTCCCTGAGAGAGTCAAAATGCCACTTAAACTTGCTTCTGGAGTCCCAGAAATTAGTGTGATTCCAGGCTGATATCATAACAAAGGCTGATATCAGTTTTGGTTTATTAGGTAATTTTACTTTGACTTTCAACTAGTTATTATGCTACTGTTTTTTTTTTTCAGATTGTTTTAACGTATCCATTAAAAAAAATAGAATTATTTGAGCTTTAAGTAGTGATGTAAGTTGATGTACCTAAAATAAAAGTTTATTTTATTTACCTTCAAAACAGTCCTGTATGGTAGGGAGATTATCATCTTCACTTTATAGATGACAATACAGATACTCAGATTAAGGAGTGTGCCTAAGGTTTTCTGCTGAGTACATATTAGAACTATCAGTTCAGTTCAGTCATTCAGTCATGTCCGACTCTCTGTGACCTCATGGACTGCAGCATGCCAGGCCTCCCTGTCCATCACTAATTCCAGGAGTTTACTCAAACTCATGTTTATTGAGTCAGTGATGCCATTTAACTATCTCATCCTCTGTCGTCCACTTCTCCTCTCGCTTTCAATCTTACCCAGCATCAGGGTCTTTTCCAGTGAGTCAGTTCTTTGCATCAGGTGGCCAAAGTATTGGAGTTTCAAC
>SJYX01014952.1:172346-303063 GCA_006410675.1 Oreotragus oreotragus | reverse complement strand
TCCATCTTCCTGCCTAGCTCATCATACTGCATGACCTGCTCACTGACCTTGGAACTGATGTGCCCAAAGTGTGGTCCCCAAACAGTAGATGGGTGGACAGATGAATGGATGGGAAGGGATGGAGGTGGCAAAGACAGCAAGTCTATATTTTCCTTCCCCAGCAGGTGTCCTTGGAGGACCTTATGTTGTCCAAGCCAGGGACCCTGTAAACTTGTTTTCTTGACATCGGATGGCAGACACTGTCCACTTCCCTGCTGAGAACTCCCTTAGTCCATGGGGGGCTGTCTCTTATACACATCTTCACTGGGCCCACTGGGCCCCTCAGCCTGAAGAGGAGAAAACTGGGAGAGGAGCTGGGCGAGTTGTAAAAATAAGTTGTCTGCAGGATCCCACCTCTTCCTGCCTTGGGGCATCCAGGCTTCAGGAACATGGGGTGTCCTGTGAGGCTCTTGGTGTTCATCTCCCTGGCCCACTGCTGCCTGCCTTCTGGCAAAGACCCCCTCACACATCTCAGGGCCTCACCCTGGCCCCATGCCTGCCTTCGCCTGTCCTTCTACAGCCTCATGAAAAAGCCTGTCCTGCCTTAAGTATTGATCCTTGGCCTGGAACGCCTACCACACCCTGGCCTTTCGGCCCTCCACCGAGTCCCCCTGTGGCCTCTTGCCTCAGATCCCTGCTTCTACCCCACTTGACTGTGACCACCCCTCACCCCATCTCCACCTTGAATCCCCTTTGCACCCAACACACATTTCTAATGGGACCACTTTTGGTCTCGGGTGTAAGTATCCGGCAGCTGTCCTGAGTTTTGCGCTTGACTGAGGCCGTTGAGGTAGAGGTGATCTCGCTGTTTTTTCCCCAATAAGGAGCAGAGTAGTTGCTCAGCAGTGTGTGCTGAAGGAACACTGGTGGACTCAAGTTAGCCCACCTCCACACTGCCCACCAAATGGGAAGTGTTTGCCCATGGGAACAGGATGGTGGGTCCCTAGAGCTAGGTGGACTTCCAGGGCATATTCAGTGGGTTGGCTGGGCACTCAGCACTGCTTAGGGCATTGTTTGCATGGGACATGCACTCTGAGTTCCATACAGCCTGGCTTCAAATAAGCTCACGGGAACAAGTTGTCTTCGCTGAACTTGGGGACTGTCTGCATTTGCCCATAAGCAGGCCCAGGAGCCCAGTCTAAAGACTGGTCAAAATGGGAAGACCATAAGCATTCCTGAAGCAGGAAGGAGCACACATGAAATAGCAAGTCCCCCAGCTCTTTGTCCTTTGAAATTATAAAGACCTGAAACCATCTCCCCAGCCCACCCCTCCAGCACAAATGAAACCCTAGCAATTCCACCGTTGCCAGGATTGCAGCTGTCTACTTCACTGTGTCCTAAACAGATTTCTCTGAACCTTGAAGGTCAACACTGCAGCACTTCCTGGATAAAAAATAAAAGAGTCGTTAGCTCCCATTAGCCAAGGCCCACCTCTGGGCATATGGTGAGGACTGCATCACTCTCCCCTTCCCTTTTAACCTGCATCAATCTTTATGCAATTAACCCCATCTAACTTGACATTTACTTGGTCAGGCGTGTCTACTGAACAACCCCCTGACTCACTGGATCCTTGTTTCTGTTGATCCTTACTCAGACCTATGTATTCAGCTCTCCTGTTGCTGAAAGGCACCAGTTAAACAGCTTCACGGAGAAAGTTGTGCCCAAAACAATTTTTATACCCTCCCATCCCTGTGCTGAAAGAGGTAATTCATGATCGAAAATGACTGATCTGAGGAATTTTCTCTAAAGCTAAAATCTTAGATTTTGTTTAGCTGTTTGATTTAGCATCTTAACATTTTTATTAATGATATTTTTGATGCCTGAGAACATGTTTGGTGTTTTAGTTTTTTACTGTATCTATTTTGCATACAGAAAGGAATACATATAAAGTACACAGCTTGATGTATCTTTGCAAACAAGGCAGACTTTTGTAACCCCTCTGTTCAGTTCAGTTTGATCACTCAGTCATGGCCGACTCTTTGTGACCCCATGGACTGCTGCACACCAGGCTTCCCTGTCCATCATCAACTACCAGAGCTTGCTCAAACTCATGTCCAGTGAGTCAGTGATGCCATCCCACCACTTCATTCTCTGTCATCCCCTTCTCCTGCCTTCAATCTTTCCCAGCATCAGGGTCTTTTCCAATAAGTCAGTTCTTTGCATCAGGTGGCCAAAGTATTGGAGCGTCAGCATCAGTCTTTCCAATAAATACTCAGGGTTGATTTCCTTTAGGATTGACTGGTTTGATCTCCTTGCTGTCCAAGGGACTCTCAAGAGTCTTCTCCAACACCACAGTTCAAAAGCATCAATTTTTCGGCAGTCAGGTTTCTATATGGTCCAGCTCTCACATCCATACATGACCACTGGAAAAACCATAGCTTCAACTATGGCTGGACCTTTGTTGGTAATGTCATATCTCTGCTTTTTAATATGCTCTCTAGGTTGGTCATAGCTTTTCTTCCAATTTCATGGCTGCAGCCACCACCTGCAGTGATTTTGGAGCCCCAAAAATAAAGTCTCTCATTGTTTTCATTGTTTCTCCATCTATTTGCCATGAAGTGATGGGACTGGATGCCATGATCTTAGTTTTTGAATGTTGTTTCAAGCCAGCTTTTTCACTCTCCTCTTTCATCAAGAGGCTCTTTAGTTCCTCTTAGTTTTCTGCCTTAAGGGTAGTGTCATCTGCATATCTGAGGTTATTGATATTTCTGCCTGCAATCTTGATTCCAACTTGTGCTTCATCCAATCTGGCATTTCGCATGATGTACTCTGCATATAAGCTAAATAAGCGAGGTGACAATATACAGCCTTGAGGTACTCATCTCCCAGTTGGGAACCATCTGTTGTTCCATGTTCAGTTCTAACTGTTGCTTCTTGACCTGCATACAGATTTCTCAGGAGGCAGGTAAGGTGGTCTGGTATTCCCATCTCTTGAAGAACTTCCTACAGTTTGTTGTGATCCACCCAGTCAAAGGCTTTAGTATAATCAATGAAGCCAAAGTAGATGTTTTTCTGGAATTCTCTAGATTTTTCTATGATCCAACAGATGTTGGCAATTTGATCTCTGGTTTCTCTGCCTCTTCTAAACCCAGCTTGAACATCTGGAAGTTCTCAGTTCACATACCGTTGAAGCCTAACTTGGAGAATTCTGAGCATTACTTTGCTAGTGTGTGAGATGAGTGCAATTGTGCAGTAGTTTGAACATTCTTTGGCGTTGCCTTTCTTCGGGATTGGAGTGAAAACTGGCCTTTTCCAGTCCTGTGGCCACTGCTAAGTTTCCCAAATTTGCTGGCATATTGAGTGCAGCACTTTCCCAGCATCATCTTTCAGGATTTGAACTAGCTCAGCTGGAATTCCATCACCTTCACTAGCTTTGTAGTGATGTTTCCAAAGGCCCACTTGACTTTGCACTCCAGGATGTCTGGCTCTAGGTGACTGATCACACCATTGTGGTTATCTGGGTCGTGATCTTTTTTGTATAGTTCTCTGTATTCTTGCCATCTCTTCTTAGTATTTTCTGCTTCTGTTAGGTCCATACCATTTCTGTCCATTATTGTGCCCATCTTTGCATGAAATATCATCTTTTATGTCCTGATTTATTCAAATAAGATCCCATCAGGAGGTGAAGCCCCAACTGAGGGCCCAGAACAGATCCTGTGTTAGAATCACTAGGCCTCACAACAAGCTGGAAGGTAGGTTTAACTTTGTCCCTTGTGCAGAAAATACAGGCTCTGAGAGTCTGGCCTTCAGGCTGGTCAGAGGGTGGGGGCTCAGATCAGCTCCTGCCACTGTCTGCCCTCTTCCTACTGCCCTGTCCATCTTCCTGCCTAGCTCATCATACTGCATGACCTGCTCACTGACCTTGGAACTGATGTGCCCAAAGTGTGGTCCCCAAACAGTAGATGGGTGGACAGATGAATGGATGGGAAGGGACGGAGGTGGCAAAGACAGCAAGTCTATATTTTCCTTCCCCAGCAGGTGTCCTTGGAGGACCTTATGTTGTCCAAGCCAGGGACCCTGTAAACTTGTTTTCTTGACATCGGGTGGCAGACACTGTCCACTTCCCTGCTGAGAACTCCCTTAGTCCATGGGGGGACCAGAGCCCACGCATATCAGTTCTCAGGTAACAAACAGAGCTCATAGCACTCACCAGGCATCTGCTGCATCTCCACCATCTGCATCAGGCTGGTCCTTCACGGACATTAAACAACGGCATGGGAATACACTGACCAGTAAGAAGGATGCAGTCATAGAGCTGGAGTGGAGTCCTGGAGGCCCTGCCAGACCAGGAGTCATCCTTTAGGAGACAGGTAGGGGGCTGGGGGCACTGGATGAGATGCTGGGCATCTGGGGGTGGGGGCTCTCTGAGGCTCAGGCAGCAACTGTAGAGAAGTATTTCAATGCTTTAATAACTTGTCTGGACATACCAGTGCATCCTGAGTGACCATCAGCCCTGCTTGGAGACCTCATGAAGAAAAGCTCTATTCTTTGCTCCCAGAGGATTTGTGACAGAGCTGAGGAGAGAGGGAAAGGGTCATGGCTGGAGAGAATCAGTGCATCACTTCCACTGGTCTGTCCACGTGCCTGTCCGCCCTCGTGTATCACAGGCTTCCTACCTTCCAGGCACTGGAAGATGAACGCAAGATGGTCCCTGCCCACAGAAGTGCACCACTTACAGGAAGAGTGAAGCAGCTTAACCGATACCCACAGTGTAATCTCATTTGGGTTGATACTCTTGAGTTTGAGGTCACTTTAGAATGTCTTCCCGGGAATTACCAAGCTTAGAGCCTCACAGAACCACTTTTGCTAACTCCCTGTGTTCCAGATGGGGAGCCTGGGACCCACGGAGGAGAAGTTATACTCTGCAGGGTAGAGCACAGGTAGACCCATACCTCCCTGCCCCCTCCACAACACTGTCCCCCAGCTGCTCCCCCTGCGCCACATGTTGGCTCCAGTCCTGGAAGGAGTAACTTCAAGGAGGCAGAGAAGCTGCTGAGGTGCTCACAGCTTGACAAAGGGGCAGATCACAAAACTAAAAAGCCAGCATCAGCAAGAAGGCAAAAGCAAGACCACTGGGGGCCACCTGCGTAGGGGCGCTTGTCCCACCCTCCCCAGTGGGCCTGGGGTAGTCCCTAAGCTCACAAATTTGCTTTTGAAAAAGTGAAGTACAGTTGATTTACAATATTGTGTTAACAGTGTACAGCAAAGTGATTCAGTCACATATATATTTTCCAGATTATTTTCTATTTCAGGCTGTTATAAGATACTGAACGCAGTTCCCTGTGTTATACAGTACATTCTTGTTTGGCTTTCCCTGGTGGCTCAGATGGTAAAGAACACAACTGCCAAGCAGGAGATAAGGGTTTGATCCCTGGGTTGAGAAGATCCCCTGGAGAAGGAAACGGCAAACTACTTCAATATTCTTACCTGGAAAAACCCAAGGACAGAGGAGCTTGGAAGGCTATATAGTCCAGGGGGTCACAAAAGAATCAGACACGACTTAGTGACCAAACACCAAGTTTGTATCTGTTAATGCCACACTCCTAACTTATTACTGCCTCCCTTTCCCCTTCGCGAATCATAAGTTTGTTTTCTGTTTATGCGTCTGTGTTTTTTCTTTTGTATATATATTTGTATTATTTTTTTAGATTACACATATAAGTAATATCATAATAATTATCTTTGTCTTACTTCACTGTTTGCTCCATTTATTTGCTTAAGAATATTAGCTGAGTACAGTGTTTTTAGGAAGCTTTACATTTAAATTATAGAAAATATATTTTAAGTGGTCTTTAGTCTTGGAGTTTTTTTTTAAGTTTATCCTTGGAGTGGTCTTTAGTCATTCACCACAGTCACCTCTGTGGAACCCCATTTCCTGGTAGGGTCTGCTAGGGGATTCTCCAGGAACTCCGCAGTGCTCTCTGATGAGAATCACACAGGGAACATAACAGTCAGATCTAAAGGCCCAGCTATGGTACAAACCCATCACTGATTCACCAAACTGCACAGGATCGCCTTCGCTTACTCTGACCCGGGCACTGTTGTGAAGGGAAACGTATTTTGGATGCAAATACTCTGTGATGACTCCATGCTCCTGTGACATAAGCCGCTCAGGGCCCTTGAAACCAGACGTTCAGGAACCGGTGGCCAGGGTCACCAAAGAGGTGGGGGCCCCTTCCCATCCTGAGAGATGCTCCAGTTGGCAAGGGAACCTGGGGTGCTGGCAACCCCAAGCCTGCCTCTTTCTGCCACACTTGTGACACAGGGAAATTCCAGGCTTCTCCAGAGACCATCTCAACGGCTTGGAATCCTGCCCTTTGACCTGTCTGGGCTGGCGCGGGCCTGGGAGGAAAAGAAAACAAGTATAAATCTGTCTGATCACAGACAGGACATTTATCTTTCAACAGGAAGCTTCCTGAGGAAGAACAGTGGAGGGGTTTGGAACGAGAGCGCTGTGTGAGTCTGGCCTGTCCTTGGCCCTGCTTGTCAGACTTAGTGCCTGGCATGCCCCACAGAGCTTCAATGGGAGTGGCATCGTAGCTGTGCAGAGTGCTGGCACTGTGTGGGTACCCCAGAGCCCTACCCTTTCCACCCAGGTCCCTCCATGGTCCACCTCCCTCATAACCAGTGAGGGCAGCTGATGGGACCAGCGTGGCTCCCTAAGCAGAGGAGGAAACAGGTCTTCACCACTAAGCCAGCGAGCCAGCCTCCCTCCAGGAATCAGGTCCTCCTTGGGGCTGTAGGGTCAGTGCTCGGGTAAGGGCAGGGTTAGGGAGCCAAACTCACGTGTTCCCAGTGGGGTGTCAGCTGACCTTGCAGGATCCTGAAAGAGAGAGGATGCTTGCGTCCTCTGGGTTTAGCCTTGGGAGTCACTTGTCTGGGACCCATGTCACTTCCCTTTTACATCTCTACATCTCTGTCCTTGTCTGGCTCTGGCCAGAGAGCTTCTGTGGGCTTTAGATACTAAAGGACTGTAGCGGTCCCCAAAATCCTTTCCTGAAGCTCAGGGAAACCCAGTGACCGGTGAGCAGAAGCCCCTTTGCCAATAATCAGCTGGTGAAAAGTCATGGCCTCGCTCAAGCCCCACTCAGTAGGTGATGTCCACTTGGAAGTCCTCAGGGCTCCTTAAAATGACCAGAGAAACTTCTGTCCCTCTTCCTGTTCCATTCCACCCTCTGCGTCATCCTGCTGGACATCTGAGAACTCAAAGCCACTCCTCATTCCCTAATGCATCTTAAATCCAGGCGATTATCTGATGTACTCAAGATGTCCTCTGTAAAACCCATTCATTCACTCACTGATGCGTTCTAGACGCTTCTAAAGTGCTGGGCTCTCTGTTGGAGCTAGAGTCGCAGAGGTAAGGAGGAGTCAGGTGAGGCCTGCAGGGACAACTACCGCCCACACCAGGACCAGGAAGAGCGGGTGTGCTAGGCTAGGGGGCAGCCCTCGGGGGGCTCCGTGCTCACTGCACATACATTCAGCGAAAAGCTGGATTGTTTCCAACAGGAAATACAGGTAATGGTCAGAGATACAGAAGGTGGGAAAAAATAGTAAGATGGGCTCTGTCAGCATCACTTATTTTTAGAAAATGTTGTTCTTTCACTCAGGAATCTTGATGGAGAGCTTAAGTGGGTCCAGCAGGAAGAATACAGAGAAGAGCAGCCCCGTGGAGCTCCCATATGGGAGCAGACCAGCCCCTGAGATGGCACATATCTCAGCATGACTAACGCTCAGCACAACCCCTTGCAGTGAGCATTCTGCACATCCCCATTTACAGATGAAGAAACAGGTCAGGGGAATTTTGTGGGTGACTCAACAGTGACAAGAGTTAGAGCTGGGATTTAAACATAGATCTGTCTGACCACAGCGTTTCTGTTAATTATGGCGTAGAAAGGTTTCCCATTTCCACCAGCTTCTTTTGAATCAAGGCAGACCAGGCTTTCACACGTGGGCTAAGCTAGCCTTTCAGTGCAGTGACATACATTTAGCACCTGCAAACAAGATTTGCTGTTACGTGTTCGCTGGTGTTCTGGGAACTGACTGTTGACAGTTACCAGCCAGGTTTTATCTCAGGTTATGTATTGAAACTCAGTTCATATTTACCTTGCCCACAGAATGGCTCTGGAAACGGAACAGACTGGAAGTCAGGTGACAGAAATTGTAATCCTGGACTTGTAGGGGATTAGCAGTATAACCTTGGAGAAGTCGCTGTCTCTAATTTCAATTTCCCCACATGAAAACAAAAAGAACACAATTCTCCTTTTAGGACTGGAGAGACGAACAGGTGCATCAAGAAGCCTGAGGATGTTGAGAGCACCGCTGCATGTTACTGTGAAAACCTGGAGACCGCCACGTGGCAGCAGGCCTCCAGGTTGGCCCTTGCTGACCCTACCTCCTGCTATCGCCCCAGCTGCAGTCCTCCCAATGAATCAGTGTTGTTATGTGTGACCAACAGCCAACAGCACATGGCAGTGTGTCGGCATGCCAGCCATTCCTGAGCTTAGGCTGTACAAAGGCAGCAGCTTCCATGCTGGGTTTTCTCCCTCTTTTTCATCACTAAGGAAGCTGCCTCATTGTGAACAGCCTTATAGAAAGCCCTATGTAAGGAAGAGCTGAGCCTTCCTGCCATTAAGTGATGGCTTATACCTTATATGCCAATCTTTTACCCCTGGCCAAGTCTTCAGGTGACTGAAGCCCTGGCTCACAGCTCAGCTGCAACCTCATGAGACTCTGATCCAGAACCAGCAGGATAAGTGGTTCCCAGATTCCTGGCCTCAAACTGAAGAGAAAATAAATGTATGTTATTTTAAAGTGCTAAATCGGGGGACTTCCCTGGTGGTCCAGTAGTTAAGAATTTGCCTTCCAATGCAGGGGACATGGGTTCAATCCCTGATTAAGGAACAAAGATCCCACGTGCCATGGGACAACTAAGCCTGTGAGCCAAAACTGCTGAGCCTGGGTGCCTCAACTGGAGAGCATGCATGGTGCAAACTACAGACCCCATGCCCTCTGGAGTCTGCACACCACCACTGGAGAGAAACTCTGTGTCGCAGCTAAGACCCGACACAGCCAAAAGAAATGTGCTAAACTGGGGAGTAATTTGTTACACAGCAATAAATAACTAATACACCCCAGACTACAGAATTTTATGCAGCAGTTAAAAAATAGAGTAGATCTCTGTGTGCTGATATGGAAAGATTTCTGATATGTTGTTTTGAGAAAATAATAACCTCAGAAAAACACACAGAGCTATATCCCTTTTACACAAAACACCATCAGCACCTGCTATATTTTTCTGCATTTGTACATGCGTGTGTGCTGTGCTAATAGTTCAGTAGTGTTCAGCTCTGCAACCCCAGGGACTGTAGCCCTCCAGGCTCCTCTGTCCATGGGATTTCCCAGGCAAGAATACTGAGGTGGGTAGCCATTCTCTTCTCCAGGGGATTTTCTCAACCCAGGGATCGAACCCAGGTCTCCTGCATTGCAGGCAGATTCTTTACTGTTTGAGCCACCAGGGAAGCCCACATATGCATGTACATATGTAATACATAAGACATAATAATATGTGAACAAATTAACATCAGTAAGAGGATCAGAGACAGATGCAAAAGAAAATTTGCTTTTTTAAAATTCAATATACTGCAATTTCATGTTAGACTTTCACCCTGATAATGTGTTCATGTATTACTCGTATACAAAAAAATTCTTTTTAAAACAGATTGGTTACACTCTATGATGAATGAGGTGTCTTTCAACTCTGGTGTTTTATAGTTCTATTAAAATAATCACTGAATGCAAATTAAAGGAATGAGATAATATTACCTGTTCACTGGCAAGCATTATGAAGATTGATACATTAAGTATTGGCAAAGATGTTGGGAAAACTGGTCCTTTCATGCACTGCTTCTGGGAAAATAAAGTGAGAGTCAGTTTGAAAACCTGGTTAGGATAAGAATAAGATATCAACTAAAACAAAATCATGAAGACTCCACACCCTTTGAGGTCGAGCACTTTTAGATACTCGTTAATTTATATAGAAACATGCTGGAAACTGGGATGTCCCCAGCGGCTCAGTGGTAAAGAATCCGCCTGCAAGGCAGGAGACGCAGGACACAAGTGTTCGATCCCTGGACCAGGAAGATCCTTGGAGAAGGGCGTAGCAACCCACTCCAGTATTTTTGCCTGGAGAATCCCATAGACAGAGGAGCCTGGCAGGCTACAGTCCATGGGGTCCCAAAGAACTGGACACAGCTGAAGTGACTTAGCACACATGCAGGCTGGGAATGAAGCATGCAGATGATGCCACTCTCATGGCAGAAAGCGAAGAGAAACCAAAGAGCTTCTTGATGAGGGTCAAAGAGTAGAGTGAAAAAGCTTGCTCAAAACTCAACATTCAAATAACTAAGATCATGGCATCCAGGTCCATCACTTCATGGCAAATAGGTGGAGAAACAACGGAAACAGTGACAGATTTATTTTCTTGGGCTCCAAAATCACTGTGGATGGAGACTGCAATCATGAAATTAAAAGATGCTTGCTCCTTAGAAGGAAAGCCATGACAAACCTAGACAGCATATTAAAAAGCAGAGACACCACTTTGCTGACAAGTGTCCGTATAGTCAAAGCTATGGTTTTTCCAGTAGCCATGTACAGATGTGAGAGTTGGACCATAAAGAAGGCTGAGCACTGAAGAATTAATGCTTTTGAATTGTGGTGCTACAGAAGAGGCTTGAGAGTCCCCTCAATTGCAAGGAGAGCAAACCAGTCAACTCTACAAGAAATCAACCCTGAATACTCATTGGAAGGACTGATGCTGAAGCTGAAGCTCCAATACTCTGGCCACCTGATGCAAAGAGCTGACTCATTGGAAAGGACACTGATGCTGGGAAAGATTGAGGGCAGGAGGAGAAGAGGGCAAAAGAGGATGAGATGGTTAAATAACATCACTGATTCAATAGAATATAGTTTGAGCAAACTCTGGGAGACAGTGAAGGACAGAGTAGCCTGGCATGCTGCAGTCCATGGGGCTGCAAACAGTCAAACACAACTTAGCGACTGAACAGCAAATGTGGATGGTAGTATACTTACTGATATAAATGCTATACTGTAAGAAGCATTCTGTGATATACCTAGGGATTCAGATGGCAGCAGGCCTTGCAAGAGCAAACACTAAGATATAAATTAAATGTCCATAAATAAATGTCAGTTAATAGTTTCATAGTATTTTATACTATGAAACTATTAAAATGAATGAGCTACACTTACATGTCATAACATGGATAAATCTCTAAGACATATAAAGTGAAAAAACGTAACTGCAGAATGTTATACATATCATTTAAAATTATAAGCACATAATACCATCTTTTTTCTTGTACTTTTATGAAAAATCATAGAAAGAAGTCTATAATGGTACAAACCAAAGTCATAAGGGTGTCTGTGTCTTTGGAGAAGGGGAAGAGACTATAGCTGAGGGATAATTAAAAGAGACTTAACCTTTGTCTGCAATATTCTGATGTGATTAAATAGTTATGAAGCACTTGTAAGTACGATGTAAGAAATGTATTTAAATATTAAAGTGTCATTAAAAATTGAGTTATAAATATTTACTTACTCATACTAAGAAGAACTTTGGCTGGATGAATAGGAATTCTGATACTTTAAAAACTATTTATTTGTTTTTGGCTGTGCTGGGTCTTTGCTGATTTTCTACAGTTGTGGGGAGCTGGGGCTCCCACAACTCTGCAACCCCATGGACTGTAGCATGCCAGTCCCATGCTCCCATGCTCTCTGGTTATGATGAATATGTTTCTATTGTGGGGGCTTCTCGTTGTGGAGCATGGGTGTAGGGTAGATGGGCTTCAGTAGTTGTGGCACAGGGGCTCAGAAGTTACGGCTCCCAGGCTCCAGAGCACAGGCTGAGTAGCTGTGGTGTACAGGCTGAGCTGCTCCATGACATGTGGGATCTTCCCGGATCTGGGATCAAACCTGCGTCTCCTGCATTGGCAGGTGGACCTTTACCACTGAGCCACCGGGGAGTCTGAATTCCGATGCTTTAAGAGCAGTACATCTCAACACAGGCTGGATGCACACCAGAGTTACCTGGAGTTAAAGAAAAATGATGCCAGTCCTGGCTGCACCCAACAGCTCTTGGTGTAACTGGTGAGTACTCTAGCCTTGGTGCTTTTCAAAGGGTTCCCAAGTGGTCCTAGTGGATAGTCAGGGATGAGAACCCCTGATTTAGAGCAGCAAGCTCCGAAGAATTGTTATAGACAGTAAGACAGTAAGGAAAAATTATGATGTGGTCTCTCTGGTTGGATGCTAGAATAAAAGAGGACATTAATAAAGTCCACATGAAATCTATAATTTAGTCAACAGTGTGCACCAACATTAACATCTCAGTTTTGATAAATGGACCCTAGTTATGTAAGACATGAACAAAAGGGAAATTCTCTGTACTGTCTCTACAACTCTTCTGTGAATCTAAAATCCTTGCAAAATAATAAAGCACTACATATCTTGGATAATTTTTCTGGTGATATTTTAATTCTTGCTTAATTGAAAAAAAAAAAACCTTTCAGAGGTTGAGATCAAATGGTGGAGTAGGATGTGGAGCTTGCCTTCCTCCACAACACATCAAAAATACATCTACACTGGGACAGTTCTCATAGAAAACCACCAAAAGCTGATGTAAGATCTCTTATACAACCAAAACCTCAAGAAAGCTCCCCACATAACCAGGTAGAATGAAAAAACAGAATTGGGATGGAACCTATGAGGAAGTTGTGAAAGAGGAGAGGCCCTCTTGCCCTGAGAATCCCTTTCACTGGCTGGGAGGTCTGCCAAGGCAGATAGGGTGCTGGAAGGGTGATTTGTTTGAGAGGAGTGTGTGGATGTGGGCTTGCTAGCAATCAGGGCAGAGAGATCCAAGCGCTGATGGCTACCATATCACCACACCTGCCAGCCCAGAACGCATGCCTGCTAGTGCATGCAGTGGCTACATACTGAAACTCAGGCTTCAGAGTATGGATGCTGGGAGAAGACTCAGTTCAGCTGCGTGGAGATAGCCTGAAGGGCCTAGAGTGCGGTCCAGGCCACCAGTGTTAACACATGCAAGATGGTGCGAGTCTACTATAGAAGCTCTTATCAGCGCATGCAAGATGGGACATGGGTCTGCCATGAGACACTCACTGTCACCGTGCTCACAGTGGGGGTGCAGCTCCAGCCACAGCAGGCTTTGTTAGGGTTCACATGTGGGAACTGGGACATTGGAGCTGAGTTTGGGGATATGTCCAGGAGCAATGGACTTTGTTGACCCACACTAGGGTGGTGGGTGGTGAGACAGAGTCTCATGTCCCCAGCAGAGGAATATACAAACAACTCCTTTCCCAATGGGAGGGCTCTAGTCCACATATATGGGCTTCTATTCTAACAACAGGACCGAACCCTGCCCCTGACAGGGCTATGACAGCTACAGAGCAAACAGGATTTGCCCAACAACCAGTGCAGGCTCTAATCACCACAACACAAAATACATCCCTACCAAGGGGACAATGGCCAAAGACAAAGCTGGCATCCATATCAGAAACAGTTCTCACATCAAAAATTGTGAACCCACACGGTCTGCACAAGGACACTCCTACATACAGCCTTCAAGACCCAGTAGATAATTTTTTCTCCTAAATACTTTAGTGATACTTCAGTAAAAGTCAGAGAACGTTAAAATGAAAATGCAGAGGAACTAGTACCGAATAAAAGAGCAAGAGAAATCTGAAAGAACAATGAAAGAGACCTCTCCACTCTACCAGACCACAGCTTCAAAAAGCAGGCAATGAAAGTGCTAAAGGAATTTTAAAAGATTATTAATAGAAACGCAGATCCTGTAACGAGCTACTAGAAACTACAAAGAGGAATCAATCAAAATTAGACAAAATTGTTGCTAAGATAGAAATCAGTCTAGGAGCAATGAATAGCAGAATAAATGATCTGGAAGACAGAATAATGGAAATAACCCAATCAGTACAGCAGTCAGAAAAACAAATGAAAAAAAATGAAAGCGACATGAGATCTATGGGATAATGGAAAGCATGACAAACTATGTATTATGGGGGTTCCAGAAGGAAAAAAGAAAAGGGGATCAAAACTGTATTTGAAGAAACTATGGCTAAAACTTTCCAAACCTAAAGAAGATAAAAGATATTTGGGTACAGGAAACACAGAAGGTCCCAAATAAGATGAACCCAAACAGATCCACACCCAAACATATAATTAAATTGGAAAAATTAAAGAAAAAGAGAGGACTCTAAAGGCAGCAAGAGGAAAAATCAAAGAGTCCTTTATAAGGGAACCCCCATAAGGCTATCAGCTAATTTCTGTTCAGAAACTTGGCCACCCGGAAGAGAGTGGCATGATATAGTTAAAGTCCTGAAAGGGGAGACTCGGCAACCTAGGTCACTCTACCCAGAAAGTTTATCATTTATAGCAGGAGAAATGAATAAAAACAAAGCCATGCACCAATGCCAAACCCACTGTGAAAGAAATATTGAAAGATCTTTTCTAGATAGAAAAGAATAATAATCTAGAGGAAAGGGACAAATGTAATAGGAAAGGCAAATATATAAAAGGGTTGATGATAACTTAAGCCAGTGCATAGATTAAAAAACAATTCAATTTTTCAGAAAAGATTATAATACTAGGATAATAGCAAAAGGACAAACATAAAGATGTAAAATAGGATATAAAAATCTCAAAATGTGGGGAGGAGAGTAAAAAACTGTAGATCTCTTAGAATGTGTTTGAACTTGTAAGACTATCAGTTTATAGCAAGTAGATATAAGCTATGGATTAACACTCTTGAAAATCAGGCTAACCATGAAATCAAAAAAAAATAATAGATTCACAAAAACCAAAAAGAAAGGAACCTAAGCATACTATGAAAGAAAACTATAAAACCACAAAAGGAAAATAAAAAAGAAAGAAACAAAGAACTACAAAATCAACTGGAAAACAAGGCTTAAAATGGCAGTAGATACATACCTGTCAATATTTACTTTAACTATCAATGGACAAAATGTCCCAATCAAAAGACACAGAGTGGCAGATTGGATTAAAAAAGAATAACAAAGAACCTATAATATGGTGCCTACAAGATACCCACTTTAGGTTGAAAGACTGCAAGTGAAGGGATGGAAAATGATATTGCATGCAAATGGAAATGACATGAAAGTGGGGGTAGGCAATACTCATATCAGATAAAAGTCTTTGAAAAAAGTACATAAAGAAATACAAAGAAGGACACTATATAATGATAAAGAAATCATTATAAGAAGAGGATATTACACTTGTTAATATATGCATTCAATATAGGAATACCTAAACATATAGAAAAAGTTCTAACAGACAAAAAGGGAAAAGTTGACAGGAATACAACAATAGAAGGGGACTTCAACACCCCCTGACACCAAAGGACAGATCCTTCAGACAGAAAATCAGTAAGTATGAGATCCTAAATGACACAATAGAACAGCTAGACACAATTGATATCTATAGGACAATACATTAAAAAAAACAACACAGAGAATATATATTCTTTTCAAGCATGTATGGAACATTCTTTAGGATAGACCACATACTCAAGACTCAAAAACAAGCCTCAACAAATTTAAGGGAACAAAATTGTTTCAAGCCTCTTTTCTGACCACACTGGTATGAAACTATAAATAACCACAGAAAGAAAAATGGGAGGAAAAACACATGGAGACTAAGTAACGTGCTTCTACAAAAAAATGGATCAATGAAGAAATCAAAGAGTAAATTTAAAAATATCTAGAGACAAATGAAAACAGAAAGATGATCCAAAACGTATCGAATGCAACAAAAGCAGTTCTAAGAGGGTTTATAGTGGGTTTATAGTTACAGTGATGGGGGTTACAGAGGGTTTATAGTTTATAGTGATATAAGCCTACCTCAGGAAACAAGAATAATCTCAGCCTAACCTTATACCTGAAGGAACTAGATAAAGAAGCACAAGCAAAACCCCAAAGTTAGTAGAAAGAAAGGAGTCATAGAGATCAGAGCCCCAGTGCTCCTACTGGAGGGGCCTTGGAGGGGCCATACTCCTCTCTCCAAAATCGCAGACTTCTGGCAATGAAAAGATGTTACACAAAGTTCATGTTCTCCAGAGAATTTGCCCCTCAAGGTTCACAGGATACATTTCTCAGGAGTAAAAACTGTCCATGAAGCTTGCAGGCTATTTCAGAATGTTACAGCAGAGAAGGAAAAGTCCTTCCCATGGGAAGAGAAAGCCCCAGGCCTTTCAGCGTGGGGAATCTGAGTGCTCCTGGTCTGATGGGCCCTTTGCAGTGGCTGGGGAACAAAAGCCAGAGAGATGGGGGAGGAAGGGCCACACTGCTGGGAGTGAGGAGGGCAGCGCTGGCCTCCAGACCCAGTTTCCTGATCTGCAAATCTAGGACCCTCCCTCTTACATCACCTTTGCCCCTGTACTTGGCGAGCAGATGTCTGTGTGAAGGGAACTTGTCTCTGAGTTAAGGAGAGCCCAGAGCTTAAATTACGGTTCCTTGTACTCCCTCTGTTTCTGCTGAGGCAAGTTTCTCATTACTTATAACAGAGGGGCTCTGTGAGATGGTGTCAATACGCCAACTGCTAACACTTCACAGAACGTTAACCGCTGAATTTAGAAATTGCGGACCTACTTGCACCCAAGTCCTGGTTTTGTCTCTGCTGGCACTCTCGGCTGATAAGGGTTTTGCTCCAGTTCTTCTGGAGAGCTGAGGTCTCTCTCAGCTGACGCAGGTTTTCAGCTGAGATGACTGGGCCTTGTTGCTGTGCTATTTCCCCAGAAGAGGTATTGTACCTTCCCCTGGCTTGGCAGACCACTGAAGGGCCGTAGGACCAGTCTGCCCAACCCGGAAGATCTTATTTAGGGTTGGTCTGGGTAAAAATGGCCGTGGAGAGAAGCAATTGCTTCTAAAATCATTGTCAGTAAAGTGCCTCTGATTTATCCTGCTTGAGGCGAGAAAGAAATGACCCTGACCTGTGGCTTTGATTGGGATGCTGTGGGGAGATGGGAACGTGGTTCTCAGGCTGGCTGTGCAGTAGAATCACCTGGTGCCCCTCCATCCCCTCCATCTCAGGGATCTGAGAGCCCTGACATGGTTATTTGTAAAAGTGCCACAAATGGCTTTAATAAGCAGCTAGGATTGGGGATTCCTGAGCAGGAGGGAAAGTGAGAAAGAACACTGAGGTCAGTCGACGGGATTGGTTATGTTTGCCAAGTCAAGAAGTTTTCTAGGGAAGAGTGTGACTTGTCCATGGTTTTGTATATGGTAGGCAAATTAAAGACAAGTTTCAGTTGAGCAAAGATCCAGGGACCACATAGTCTGTGGTTGTGTGGAAGGAAACAGGGATGGAAGCCACTCACCCAACTGTCATGGGGAGCAGGACAGGAGAAGGGCCAATTCCCAACCCACAGCTCCTGTGAGAGAAGATGGGTGAGGCAGGACCCGGCTCCCACCACAGGCTCCTCCCACCACGTCCTCCTATATACGGCTCTAAACCAAGTGTGGAGTGACTGTCTCCTTTGGACAGCCTCTCCTTTGAAAAGCAGGATAGTACAGTAGTTGATCACATAAACTCTGGAAGCAAACTTCCTGGGTTAACTGAAGCACCAATGCTTCCCAGCTGTGTGACCCAGGGCACATTATATAACTTCTCTGTGCTTCAGTTTCCTCATCTGTGAAGTGAGGACACGAGAGCACACACTCCACAGGACTGGAGGGTTAAATGAGTCAGTGCGTACATACGAAGTGCTTAGCACAGGGCCTGGCCCCTCAAACAGATTAACTGAACGTTTTCTTTCGTTGTGAGGCCTGCAGGATCAGCACTCCTGGCTGGAAAGGAGGGAAGTCTCTGAAAAACAATCTGTTGTGTGGTGCATATGCAGTCTTTAATGCCAGGGCAGTACACCTACCACCTTTATGGCCTCTTCTGTATCCCCAACCCCCTGCTCTCAGATGTACCTATGTAACTGAGCAGGACCCTATGGGGCCTTTCCAGGACAAAGCCCCTCACCCCATGTCCTCCAGCTGCCTCCTGTTTGTAGGAAAACTTTAGCCTCCTAGGCCTTCTCTGAGTTCCAAAGAACAAATTTAACCAGAGAAATGAGACAGTGAAGAAATAAAGGGAAACAGTCAAGCAAGACAAAATAATGGCTTAGCCTTTAAACAAAGTCAAAGACATTTAGTTTCTCCTCAAGGGCTATAGATAATATCCTGAGCCTCAGATAATACGCTGAGATAGTATCCTTTGAGCTGTTTGGCAGATACTGAAACTCCACCAGGTGGAAGAAGTTAACTGCATGCTGCCCACGAGCACACAGATTCTAGACTCATTGGAACCAGAAGGTTGATGACGTTGACTCCCAATTACATCACCACCAACCAATCAGAAAGATATCCATGAGCTGATCTTACACCCCTCAATCACCCCTCCCTCACTCAGTCTTTAAAAATCTTTCCCTGAAAGACATTGGGAAGTCTGGGCCCTTTGAGCACTGGCTGCTCATTTCCTGCTTGATACCTTGTAATAAACACTTCTCTTTCCTTTACCAATACCTGTTGTCAATAGATCGGGTTTTTGCATGCAGGCAAGTAGACCCAAGTTTGGTTTGGTAACACCTAGCTTTAGCTCCATCTACAACCTGCAGCCACTCTACCTGTGCTCAGCTGTCACCTAGACCTGGGTCCCATCTAAGCCAAGTTCTTATCTGAGCCTGGTCCTGTTGTACCCACAGACTTACCTGTCACCACCTTGAGCTTGTGTCTGGGAAGCATGCTCTTCTTAATAATCAAGGGCAGGTATGTGGTGGCAAACTGACTTCAGGAAGGAATCACGGATTCCTATGCCTGAAGAGGGCGGGGCATGGATGAGCTGGGACGGTAGGGTATTCACCCAATTAAGGGAACCGCGGTGAGCAATTGGCTGCCATGGGTGAAAGTTGACCTCTGAAAATCAGCAGTGACAACCAAAAAAAAGCAGAAGCAGGTGAGTGGGAACTCTCTCCTACTCCTTGCCTCGTCTCTCTGCCTGGGGAGGGCAGAAACCGCAGTTAAAGAGGGGAGGAAGAGCAGAAGCAGAAAAGAGGAGACAGGGAGAAGCCCACCCTTCCTGTTACGGGCTGACCCGTGTTCCCTCCCCAGACTCACATGTTGAAGTCCCGATGCCTGATACCTGAGAACAGGACTGTGTTTAGAAACAGGACCTTTACAGATGTGATTAAGAGAAAGTGAGGTTGTGCGCGTGAATCCTAGTTCAGTGTGGCTGCTGTCCTCACGAGAAGAGGACATCTGGCACACAGGGCCACCAAGGGTGAGGGTGCACAGAGGAAAGGTCATGTGGGGACACAGAGGGGAGGGGCCATCTGCCAGCCGGGGGATGGGGTCTTAGGAGAAACCCAACCTGCAGATGCCTGGACCTGTGAATTCCAGCCTCTAGAACCGTAGAAAGTAAATCTCTTGTTGTTTAAGCTGTGCAGTCTGGGCTGTTTTGTCATAGCAGCCCTGGCAAACGAAGATGCTTGTCCAGCTGGGCGCTTTCTAAGGCTGATATATAAGGCTGCTGAATATCCTGCAGTGCCTTTTGCACCCTCACTAAGCATTATTTACAAATATCTCTGGTCCTTGGGGAAGCCCTGAAAGGGAGAGCCTGGTGCTGGAGGGGGGTTGCTGGGTTCTGGGGTGTAAGACCAGCCGTCTCCCACACAGGCAGGATGATGTGCCCTGTGTGGCTCAGCCTGCCCTCCCACCTCACAGCTGCTCTGCTGAGCTGATGCCTCAGGTGAAGCAGCGTGTAGTTCACAGTCAAGGGTGGGCAGAGAGAGTACTCTGTCAGCCTGCCCAGGCAAGGCCTGCTTTCCACACCATGAGTGAGAGGTCAGGGCAACTTCTGAAATGCTGTGCTACTGACAGGCTTCACCACATAGTGAGTTCAAGTCAGCTCAGCGGTGTGCATCCCAGCCTAAACACCTGTGTACCTATGTCAGGGCTCTTTTAGTCACAAGGGACAGAAAACCAAACTGACATAAACAAATAGGAAGGGGATTTATCAATTCACATAGCTAGAAAGTTCTAAACGGTGCACATGGCTTAAGGATTCAAGTGACAATTCCCGTCATCTGGCTCCATTCTCTTTCCTCATAGCCTGCTTTCCTCGTTGTTGGCCTCGTTCTCAGACACTTTCCCTGGTGCTGCTGCTGCTAAGTTGCTTCAGTCATGTCCAACTCTGTGTGACCCCATAGACGGCAGCCCACCAGGCTCCCCCGTCCCTGGGATTCTCCAGGCAAGAACACTGGAGTGGGCTGCCATTTCCTTCTCCAATGCATGAAAGTGAAAAGTGAAAGTGAAGTCATTCAGTCGTGTCCAACTCCTAGCGACCTCATGGACTGCAGCCTACCAGGCTCCTCCGTCCATGGGATTTTCCAGGCAAGAGTACTGGAGTGGGTTGCCATTGCCTTCTCCACAGACACTTTCCCTACATTACAGTAAAGTGGTTCCCTAGCAGAACTTTTATCTGAAGGAACCCAGTGAGATTTGGCCAAGACTCTGATGGGCTCTTCTTGGGTCATGTGCCCATTTCTGGACTAATCACTATTATCCAAAGTGGGGGTATTGTGATTGGCCAGACCTGCATCCTGTGCACAGCCTTTTAGAGAGGGAAGAAGTTATTTACATGGAATAGGCTCCCACTTTTAAGGAAGGGTTCTGTTAGCAGAAGAAAAGAAAAAGAGAAATGACTCAGGGCTAATGAAAGTTACAGTTGACACAGTCTACTCCACAGATAAACAGAGCAGAGTTGTTGCTACTCCCAGACCCCACCTTACATTTTCCCATCACCTTGACTCCTGCTTTCCTCCAGCCTGTGCTGAAACAAAAATCAACATAAAATACGATGTCTATTCACCCTACACCATCAGAATGGCCATCATCAAAAAGTCTGCAAACAGTGAATGCTGGAGAGGGTATAGAGAAGAGGGAACCTTCTTGCACTGTTGGTGGGAATGTAAATTGATACAGCCAGTATGGAGAACAGTATGGAGATTCCTTAAAAAGCTAGAAATAAAACCACCATATAGCCCAGCAATCCCACTACTGGGCACACACCCTGAGAAAACCATAACTGAAAAAGACGCATGTACCCCAGTGTTCATCACAGCACTATGTACAATAACTAGGTCACGGAAGCAATCTAGATGTCCATTGACAGATATATGGATAAAGAAGGTGTGGTACATATATACAATGGAATATTGCTCAGCCATAAAAAGGAACACATTTTAGTCAGTTTGAGTGAAATGTATGAACCAAGAGCCTGTTATACAGAGTGAAGTAAAGAGAAACACAAATATCATACATTAACACATGTATATGGAATCTAGAAAAATGGTGCTGATGAATGAAGAGAGTTGCAGACACAGAAAACAGACTTTGGACACAGTGGGGGAAGGTGAGTGTGGGATGAACTGAGAGAGTAGCACTGAGACATATACGTTACCATGTATGAAATAGACAGGGGCTTCCCAGGGAATGTGGTGGTAAAGAAACCACCTGCCAGGACAGGAGACACAAGGGACTCAGGTTCGATCCCTGGATCAGGAGGATCCCTTCGAGTAGTAAATGGCAACCCACTCCAATATTCTGGCCTGAAAATGCACACACACACATACACACACACACACACGTAAAATAGGTAGCTGATGGGAAGGTGCTACACAACATAGGGAGCTCAACAGGATACTTTGTGATGACCTAGAGGGGTGGGATGGAGTGGGCGTGGGGGGTATGTTCAAGAGAGAGGGGACATATGTGTGCTTATGGCTGATTCATGCTGTTGTACTGCGGAAGTCAACAAAATATTGTAAAGCAATTATCCTATGATTAAAAATAAACCTAAAAAATATGATGGCTATGATCAAACCTTACTGCCACCTGAGCCCAGTAAATTTTAGGAAGTAGGACTACTATAGACTTTCTTTGATCTCAATGAAATACAAATAAAAATGGATAAAGCTAGAAGTAAACATCCCTATTATTTAAAAATTTAAATATAAACAGAACCAAATTTTGTTCTTCTTATTTCTGGTCCAGTATGTAAGAAGTTTGAAAGTTGCTGCTCAATCCTGCTGCTGCTAAGCCATTTCAGTCGTGTCCGACTCTGTGTGACCCCATAGACGGCAGCCCACCAGGCTCCCCTGTCCCTGGGATTCTCCAGGCAAGCAAAAAGCTAAACAGTCTGAAAAATGAGCTCTTCTTAGATTCATCAGAGAAAGGGGCTCGCAGGGCAAACCATAGCCCCGAATTGAAGAGACAGAGAGTCACAGCTATTGGAGCAGAACCCTCTGGTAGAATGTGTACCTAGTTAGAAAACCTTGAACTGTAATCAGTGATTGCTGCAGGTTTAGTGTGGACAACTCTGTAAGTTAGAAAGATACAAGAGAATGAGAAGACAAGCCATAGACCTGGAGAAAATAGCTGCAAAAACCATATTTCGTCAAGGATTGCTATCCAAAGTACGCAAAGAACTCTCATAACTCAACAATAAGGGAACAAACAACTCGATGAAAAAAGGGTGAAAGACCTAAACGGGCAATTCACCCGAAAAGATTTACAGACGGTGAATAAGCACATGCAAAGATGCTGCACATCGTACGCCATCAGGGAAAAGCAGATTGAAACAACGAGACACCACTACGTACCAAGGAGAATGGCCAAACTCCAGACCCTGATAACGCCACACAGCTGGTAAGGATGTGGAGTAACAGGAACAGTCATTCACGGCTGGTGGGAATGTGAAATGGTACAGCCACTTTGGAAGACAGTTTGGGGATTTCTTACAAAATTAACACACTCTTACAGCATCACACTCCTTGGTATTTACCCATATAAACTGGAAGCAGATGTGCACTGTTAAGGACTAAACAGTTGTCCACTCAGAATTCATGTATTGAAGCCCTAATCCCCATGTGACAATATTTTGAGGTGGGACCTTTAGGAGGTAATTAGTTTTTGATGTGGTCATGATGATGGGGTTCTTATAATGGGATTAGTGCCTTTATAAGAGGGATCACCCTTACTGATAGTGAGGATTCAGCAAGAATGCAGCTGTCTACAAGCTAGGAAGATGGTTCTTACCAGAACCTGACTATACTAGCACTCTGATCACTGATTGATTTCCAGCCTCCGGAGCTGTGAGAACAATAAACATCTGTTGTTTAAGCCACCCAGTTTAGGCATTTTGTTACAGCAGCCCTCGCGGATTAAGACATCCACGTGAAAATCTGCAAACAAATGCTTAAAGCAGCTTAATCATAATTGCTGAAACTTGGAAGCAGCCAAGACGTCGTCAGTAGGTGAATGGGTAAACTGTGGTGCATCCGTACAATATGATATCATTCTGCGCTAAAAGATGGGGTGCTGCTAAAAGGCATGGGTAAACCCTAAATGCAGCCCACTAAGTGAAGGACGTCAGCGCTAAAAGATGGGGTGCCGCTAAAAGGCATGGGCAAACCCTAAATGCAGCCCACTAAGTGAAGGACGTCGATCTGGGAAGCCTATAACCAAATGAGTCTAACCATATGACGTTCTGGAAAGAGTGGAACTATGGAGTTAGTAAAGAGGTTAGTGGTTGAGGTGGCTCAGAGGTTAAAGTGTCTGCCTCCAATGTGGGAGACCCAGGTTCGATCCCTGGGTCGGGAAGATCCCCTGGAGAAGGAAATGGCAATCCACTCCAGTATTCTTGCCTGGAGAATCCCATGGACGGAGACACCTAGTAGGTTACAGTCCACGGGGTCGCAAAGAGTCGGACACGACTGAGCAACTTCACCTCAATAGTTCATCTTTTTTTTATCCAAAGAAGCAGTTCTCAGATTTATTAATTTTATCATTTTTCTACTCTAAAGATTCACGAATCTCTAATTTGTTTATTTATTACTTATTCCTTGATAAGAGACTAACAGATACAGATATATTCTCAGATACAGAGCAAACTAAGAGGGTTGTATGATGTTACTTTGCTCTACTCTTTTTAAATCATTTTGAAAATCTGGATAAAACAGATTATTTTATAAGGGATATAAATTCCACAAACTTATCACCAGATAGACAGAATATGTAAGCAGAGAAATAAAAAACAGAGAGAAAATATTGTCACGCAGCTACCAAAAATATCAGGAGATGCAGATGACTTCACAGGATAATTCCAGGAGAATCTAAAAGGATAGATAATAATAATGCCAGTTGTTATTCCAGAGCACAGGAAGTCTTCTTATAACACATAACACTGATACAACCCCCCCCCAAAACACACAAAAAAAGAAAACTGCAAGCCAATTTCACTTTTCATTATCAATGCAAAGAAATCCCAAATGAAATATTAGGCAAAAGGATACACTAGCAAACTAAAGGCACTTGAAATAAGTGATAACATATGGATTATTTAATAAATAGAATTGATATAATTATTAGCTGTCTGGAAAAAATTAAACTAGATCTATACCTCGTATTTCACATCAAAATAAATTCCAAACAGGTGAAATGTTTAAATATAAAAGTGTTTCAGGAGATCAGGAAAGGTTAATTTTTTCATTTTTCAGGGTAGGGAAGTTTTTTCTCCATATAATTGCAAAGCCAGAATCCATAAGAAACATAAATTTATGTAATTTTTTTTAAAAGCTCAGTATGAGAACAAATACAATAATATCTGGATATATTGGGAAAAATTTCAAGTTATATCATAAATAACAGCCTCTTAATAGTTAAGAATCCCCACAAAGCTATAAGAAAAAGATTTTCAGCCCAATAGAAAAGTAGGCAAAGGATATGAATAGACAGTTCATAGAAGAGAAAATACAAATAGCTTTTAAACAAATGAAAAGAGATTTAATTTCACTTATAAAAATGAAGTGCAAATTAAACTATAATGAGCTACAATCTTTGCCTGTCAGACTGAAAAGATAAGAGAACTGGATAATGTGGTGAGACAGAGAGGGTGAGAAGGAACAGGCTCTGCCACACTCTTCCTAGTGGGGATGTAAATGGGTATAACTTTTCTGAACAACATTAAGTGCCTCTTACAGAAAATCACACAACCCTTGATCCAGCAAATGTACCTTAATGAACTTATCTTACAGATACACCTGCACATGTATACAGGTTACAAGATAACCCATGTTTAAGAGCATTGATTACATTTTGCCAATGAAAATGATTGTAAATGACCTTAATTCTTAATTGTGGAACATCCGCATAAGGAAATTTATCAGCTGGTAAAAAGGCACAAAGTAAGCATATATGGAAACTTCACACACTTTTCAATCTTTCTGTAAATCTGTAACTCTTTTAAATGAAAAACATTACAAAGAAAACCCAACAACCTGTAGACCACCCAAGCCAGGGGCTGGGCTATTAAGGAAGTAAAAGAACTATTACCTACTTCAAGGAACTTGAAATGTATGTGAATAAAGTCTAACATAATGCAAAAGACTGATGAATAGATAGTGCAGTTCTTTATAAGAAAGACATGAGGCAGCTTTACATATCTGATATAGAATAATTTCCAGTAAAGGAAGTGGAGAAAGCTACATTCATAACAATGTGTATAGTATGCTATATTGCTACCTTATTTGTTAAAGACATGAAAAATATACATTTGCTTATAAATGAATAGAACATCTCTAAAATGGTACCTAAAGGCTGTTAGGGTTGACTGCCTCTGGGGAGGGAAAGTAGTTCATAGGATACAATGACTATTTTGCCTTACTCCAAATTTTTCTATGTTTTATATTTTATAATCTGTCATGAATTAATTACCTGGACTTTAAAAAATTAAATAATGCATTTAATGGAGGAAAGAGCTTAGTTTCAACTGGTTTATCCAGGGAATGCTTCCTGAGGGAAGAGGCATCCCCTGGGTCTTAAAGGGTGCTGATGATGGGCCAGACCGTCCTGGGCAAGGGGACTGCACAAGCAAAGACAGGGAGGTGGGAAGCAGGAGGAGGAACTGGAGAGAGTCACACAATAGTTTTACTGAAATGTAGTCTTTAGTAATGGAGAAGGCGATGGCACCCCACTCCAGTACTCTTGCCTGGAAAATCCCATGGACAGAGGAGCCTGGTAGGCTGCAGTCCATGGGGTCACAGAGTCAGACACAACTGGAGCGACTTAGCAGCAGTCTTTAGTAAAGTGACAGTTAAGGAGATATTTCATTAAGGGTATGTTATATATAGTATAATAAAGAACAGTGAGTAAAAATCAGGTCAAATGCTATACCATTTACCAGCTCTGTGACCTCAGGAGTTATTTACCTTATGTAAACTGGACATAATGATAGTACCTCCTAGGGTTTTATGACCCTAGGGAGGACAGGCAAGGTAGGTAGAGGGCTCAGGCCAGGCTTGGCAGCAGGCAGTGTACAGTAAGTCTCAGCTCCTCTATGATTCAAGGGCTCCTAATGCCAGATTTATTCTGTGGGCAATAAGAAAGAAGCCAGTGCAGGTTTTGGCCAGTGGAGTGACATTAACAGAGTTGAAATTTCGGAAAGGTCACCTGGTCACCTGTGCAGGGTGAGTTGCAAGGGAATCAAAGAGGCCAGTGAAGAGACCGCGAACATTGTCCTGGTGAGGGAGGAGAAAGGGCTGAGCCAGGGAGGTGCAATGATTAGGGAAGGATGGGCTTGGGAACAATAGAATACGAAGAGAGAAGGGGGTGCGTTGAAGAAGATTTAGGGTTTCAAATTTAAGTAACTCAGAGGTCGGTGGCACCTCTAAAGAAACAGAGATCCTGACGAAATGAGCAGGACTGATAGGAAAAATGACTTTTTGGATGTGTTTCAGTATGTGAAGGAATCCAGGTAGAAATAATCAGTATGAAGTTGGAGAAGTGGGAAACTAGGAAAACGCTGAGACGAGAGGTAATACTGGGAGTAATAATACATAGGATGTTTAGTTGCAAGGGAGAAAGAAGTCCATCTTGAATCAGTTTAGGCGAAAAGTCTATGTGTGGATGTGGGAAATCTAAGGAATGCCAGCTTGGCTGGATCCAGGAGCTCAAACAGCGTCCTCAGGCCTTGGGCACTTAGCTCTTTGCCCTCATATGCTTGACTTGATTTTCTTACAACTTCTCTGCATGAGGCACCAAGATAACCACTGGAAACCCTATCAACTTCAACAGATAGGTTTCTCTTCTTTAATTATGATTTTGCTGAAAAGTTCTAAAGGAGGCTATATTTGGCTTGAATTAGATCACTTCTACTAGAGAAAAGGCAAAAAAAATCAGCAAAGAGTGGTGTCAAGGGAACTCTTAAGGAGGAGTAAGCCTTGATGTCAAATGCTGAGAGAAAAACTTGTAAACAATGAATAAACTTTATTTAATATATGTATATTGAACAGAAAATATTTCTCCAAGGGAAAAAATTATGAAACATACACACATTAATCAATGTGAATATATTAGCTAGCTAGCTATTGCTGTGTAAGATATTAGCCCCAAGATTTAGGGGTTTAAACAACAATATTTATGGAGGTCAGTCAAGATAGTGGAGTATAAAGACCCTGAGTTCACCTCTTCTCATGAGCTGACAAAAATCAGAATTATCTATAGAACAACCATTGATGTAAAAGACCAGAACCTACCAGGTAAAATCTTCTACAACTAAAGACATAAAGAAGGAACCACAGTGAGACAGGACGGGTAGACTTACGATATAATCATGCCTGATACACATAACATACTGGAAAACATATTGCACAGGTTCTCCCACAGAAGTGAGAGGTCTGAACCTTGTATCGGGCTCCCCAGCCTCCAGATGATCCCCCAAGGCTTTTGGCTTTGAAGGCCAGCAGGGCTTAATTTCAGGAGCACCAGAGGACTGAGGGAAATAGAGAACTCTTAAAGGGTACATGCATAAATCTCACATGTTCCAGGATCCAGGACAAAAGCTATAATCTGATAGGTGCCTGGGCCAGACCTTCCTGCCTGGCTGGTCTTGGAGAGTCTCCCGGAGAGGCGTGTGTGTGTGTGTGTGTGTGTGTGTGTGTGTGTGTGTGTGTGTGTGGCTGTGGCTCACCCTAGGGACACAGACATTGGCAGCAGCCATATCTGGGGGCTCCCGCTACCACTGGTACTAGCGGCTGCCATCTTCGGATCTAGCTCATTAGTGCCAAGACTTGGCTCTTCCCAACAGCCTATAGGTACTAGTGCGGGACACAACAGGCTGAACAACTAACTAGGTGGGGATACAGCCCCACCTATCAGCGGGCAGGATGTCTAAAATCTTCCTGAGTCCACAGCTACCTGTAGACATATCTCTAGACACAACCAGAGGGCCAAGACCCAGCTCCACACAGAGGAGGACAACCACTGGCCTTGTCCTCCAGGAAGCCTGTACTAGCATCTAGGCCAGCCTCACCCACCAGGAGGCAGACACCAGAGGCAGAAAAAAACAAAACATAATCTCATAACCTGTGTACTGATCTCATACACAGCATGCTAACCCTACCCTGGAACCAGCTGGTAAACTCTCCAGAATGCCAGCATAGAGGAAACATCATAAAGGCTGTATAAAAGGCCAGCAGGGCTTAATTTCAGGAGCACCAGAGGACTGAGGGAAATAGAGAACTCTTAAAGGGTACACGCACAAATCTCACATGTTCCAGGATCCAGGACAAAAGCTATAATCTGATAGGTGCCTGGGCCAGACCTTCCTACCTGGCTGGTCTTGGAGAGTCTCCTGGAGAGGCGTGTGTGTGTGTGTGTGTGTGTGGCTGTGGCTCACCCTAGGGACACAGACATTGGCAGCAGTCATATCTGGGGGCTCCTGCTACCACTGGTACTAGTGGCTGCCATCTTCGGTTCTAGCTCATTAGTGCCAAGACTTGGCTCTTCCCAACAGCCTATAGGTACTAGTGCGGGACACAACAGGCTGAACAACTAACTAGGTGGGGATACAGCCCCACCTATCAGCGGGCAGGATGTCTAAAATCTTCCTGAGTCCACAGCTACCTGTAGACATATCTCTAGACACAACCAGAGGGCCAAGACCCAGCTCCACACAGAGGAGGACAACCACTGGCCTTGTCCTCCAGGAAGCCTGTACTAGCATCTAGGCCAGTCTCACCCACCAGGAGGCAGACACCAGAGGCAGAAAAAAACAAAACATAATCTAGCTCATTAGTGCCAAGACTTGGCTCTTCCCAACAGCCTATAGGTACTAGTGCGGGACACAACAGGCTGAACAACTAACTAGGTGGGGATACAGCCCCACCTATCAGCGGGCAGGATGTCTAAAATCTTCCTGAGTCCACAGCTACCTGTAGACATATCTCTAGACACAACCAGAGGGCCAAGACCCAGCTCCACACAGAGGAGGACAACCACTGGCCTTGTCCTCCAGGAAGCCTGTACTAGCATCTAGGCCAGCCTCACCCACCAGGAGGCAGACACCAGAGGCAGAAAAAAACAAAACATAATCTCATAACCTGTGTACTGATCTCATACACAGCATGCTAACCCTACCCTGGAACCAGCTGGTAAACTCTCCAGAATGCCAGCATAGAGGAAACATCATAAAGGCTGTATACGACAAACCCACTGCTAACATCATACTCAATGGTGAAATGCTAAAAGCGTTTTCTTTAGGATCATGAAAAACACAAGGATGCCCACTCTCGACACTTTTATTCAACACTGTTTTGGAAATACTAGCCGTAGCACTTTGATAAGAAAAAAATAAAAGGAACCCAAATTGAAAAGTAAGAAGTAAAACTGTCACTGCTTCAATGAATTCAATAAAGTTGCAGGATGCAAAGTTAATATACAGAAATCTTTTGTATGTCTTTATACTAACAACATGATAGCTGAAAGAGAAATTAAGGAAACAATTCCACTTACCATTGCATCAAAAAGAATAAAATATCTAGGAATAAACCTACCTAAGGAGACAAAAGACCTCTACTCCGTCAACTATAAGACACCGATGAGAGAAATTAAAGCCAACACCAATAGATGGAATGGTACACTATGTTCTTGGATTGAAAGAATTAATATTGTTAAAAAGACCATGCTATCCAAGAGGTACAGAGAACAAACTCGTAGTTACCAGTTGGGAGAAGGAAGTGAGGAGGGATAATATAGATGTAGGGAAACAAGAGGTACAAACTATTATGTATAAAATAAGCTACTAGGGTATATTGCAGGGCTTCCCTTGTAGCTTGGTCAGTAAAGAATCTGCCTGAAATGCAGGAGACCCAAGTTCAATTCCTGCCTGCAATGCAGGAGACCTGGGTTCAAGTCCTGCATCGGGAAGATCCCTTGGAGAAGGAAATAGCAACCCACTCCAGTATTCTTGCTTGTAGAATCCCATGGACAGAGGAGCCTGGAAGGGTCCCAGTCCATGGGGTCGCAAGAGTTAGACATGACTTAGTGACTAAACCACCACAGGGCATATTGCACAACACAGAGCATATAGCCAATATTTTATAACTATAAAAAAGTGTAACCTTAAAAATTGTGAATCACTATACTGTACATCTGTAACTTACATAATATTGTACAGCAACTATACCTCAGTATAAATATCAACTATGTTAAGAAACCCCAGTGTTTATTATCAGTTTCTGTGGACCAGTAATCTGGGTACAGCTTAGCCAAGCCCTTTGTCTCAGAGCCACTTATGAGGCTGCAATCAAGATGTTGGCTGAAGTTGTGGTCTCATAGGACGGCTCAGCTTGGGAAGGATCCACTTATGAACTTGTTCACACGGCAACTGGCATATTCAGTTCCTCACTGGGTGTTGAGTAGAGGCTACCCTTAATTTTATTTTCATGTGGGCCTTACAACATGCCATTTGACTTTCATAAAACAAAGCAAATGAGAAAGAATAAAAGTCACAGTCTTAACTTGAAACTGATATCCTATCACTTTTTCTGCTCATCAGAAGGAAGTCACTAGGTACAGACTATACCAGCAGCCCCTAACTTTTTTAGCACCAGGGAGTGATTTCATGGAAAACAATTTTTCCACAGGCTGGTGGTAGGGGGAATAATTTTGGGATGATTCAAGTGTGTTATTCAAGCATATTACCTTTACTGTGCACTTTACTTCTAAATCTAATGCCACTGCTGATCTGACAGGAGGTCCACAGCCTGGAGGTTGGAGAACCCTGGTCTACACTAGAGAAGAGGGTATTTCATAAGGGCATGAAAACCAGGCAACAGGGATCATTGGGAGTCTTGTCAGAAGCTGCCTACCCACTTATTCAATAGGAAATACACAATACATTTGAAAAGGTAGAAACCTTGGAGGCCACATTTTCTAGTAACAAAACAATATGGATAGAAAATAAATTATTTATAAAGTAAAACTATAAAAACAAGAAACGATATATTAAACCCAAGGGATACAACCAAGACTATACTTGGAGAAAAGTCTATAGCATTAATTGGTAATGATATTTAACAAGTAATAAAAAAATAAATAGATTCCACCTTCAAGTATGGAAGCTAATCTTCTTGTACTCTCCACCAAACAGACTTAAGGAAAGCCACAAGAACAAATTCAGAAATCAACAAACTGGAAAATAATAAAAACCAATAAACAATTCAAGTGCTCTTTTGAAAAAATAAAACCAATAAAATTGGCAAATCTAACAGTTAATCAAGAAAATAAGGGAAGACATATTGAACATTAGATTTGAGAAAGGGAATGTAACCACATGAACAAAGGACATTGTTTTCAAATGAAAGAGAACATTGTGCACTATGTTTGCTGATAGATTTTAAAGTCTTTCAAAAATAAACAATGAGTGATTACAGAAAAAGAATCAGAAGCGTCAATAGATTTCAAAGAACAGAAATCTATTTTAAACAGAAATAGTTTTGAATTCTGTCAAAACTTTAAAGCCCAATTCACATGCCATTTATCCCAGACTTTAGAAAAATTAAAAATCCCATTTAAACCTACAAAGATAGCAACACCCTGATACCCAAATCTTAATCATCATCTCTTCTTCTTAGACAAAGCAGTCTCCTCAGAACTTTGGTTTCCTATCCCACTTGTTTTCTGAAGACAGTGACTTTCCCCCAGCCTGTGCTGTGAGGGGAGAAGGATGCTGCAGACTTAACAGCTACAGAATCTCTTATTTCTTAGGAATCTCCTTTGTCTGTCCTGGGGCTCAGGCAGGAGAAAATGGAAGGTGCAGATGAGAGCTGAGGATTTCTGAGGATGCCTGGAGCACATTCTCCAACAGAGAGATTGACTGTAGCTTAGCTGGGCCTTGTGGGACCCTCCAACTCTGCTACAGAGTAGGAATTACAGGTAGAGTCTCCACTCTGGTAAGAAAAGGCTTTCTAATGTTTTTAATCCCCTCCCTGCAATGCTTTAAAATATAAATTTGATATTGCACAAAAAAAGGTATCTTTCAAATAGGTTGGAGGGATAAGTAGAGAAAACAGACCGAAGAAAATAGGAAGCAAATAAGCTAAAATGATAAGTATTAATATTTTCTTCATGTTTATTGAGATTAACTGACATATAACACTGCGTAAATATAAAGTATACGTCATGTGGCTTTGATACACGCACACTGCAAAATGGTTACTACCATACCTTTAGCTAACAACCCAATCATGTCACATAGTTACCATTGCTTTCTTATGGTGAGAACATTTAAAATCTACTCTTAGTAGCTCTCAAGTACATAATACAATACTGTAACCATAATCACAATGCTGTCCATTAGATAACAAAGCTTATAACTGCAGATTTGTACTCTTTGACCATCATCTCCCATCTCCCCCACCCCTCAGCCCCCGGTAGGTACTCTTTGTCTCCGAGGTTGGTTTTCTTTAGATTCCACATATATGTGATATGATACACACATTATCTATCTGGCTTATTTCACTTAGCACAATTCTCTCAATTTTCACCCACGTTGTCACAACTGGCAGGATTTCTTTCTTTCTCATGGCTGACTAATATTCCACTGTTTATGTATATACCACGTCTCTTTTAGCCATTCAGCTGCTGCTGGACACAGGCTATTTCTATGTCTTGGCTCTTTGAATAATCCTGCAATGAACATGGGAGGGCAGATATCTCTTTGAGAGCCTGTTTCCATTTTCTTTGGATGTATATGCAGAAGTGAGATTGCTGGATCAAATGGCAGTTCTATTTTTAATCTTTTGAGGAACCTCCATACTGGCTTCCATACAGGCCATTCCAATTTACGTTCCCACTGCTGCTGCTAAGTCACTCCAGTCGGGTCCAACCCTGCGACCCCACAGACGGCAGCCCACCAGGCTCCCCTGTCCCTGGGATTCTTGGATTACTTCCAACCCACTGGAGTGGGTTGCCATTCCCACTAAGAGTGCACAAAAGTTCTCTTTTCCCCACATCCTTGCCAACACTTGTTACCTCTTGACTTTTTGATGACAGTAATTTTAACAGGAGTGAGATGATAGCTGATGGTTTTGATTTACATTTTTCTGATGATTAGTAACATTGAGTACCTTTTCATGTATCTGTTGGTCATTTGTATGTCTTCTTCAGAAAAATGTATATTCAGCTCTTCTGTCCATTTTTAATTGGATTGTTTATTTCCTAATTAAGTTATATGAACTCTTTATATAATTTAGATATCAGATATATGATTTATAAATATTTTATCCCACTCTGTAGGTTGCCTTTTCATTTATTTGATTGTTTCTTTTGTTGTGCAGAAGTTTTTTAGCTTGATGCAGTCTTATTTATTTTTGTTCTTTTTGCTTGTGCTTTTGGTGTCATACTAAAAAAATCACTGCTGAGACCAATGTCAAGGAAATGCCCCCCGTGTTTCCTTCTAGGAATTTTCATGGGTCAGCTCCTGAACTCCCCTCTTACCATGGACACACTAAATCTACAGCTACACATAAAACAACTCCTAAATCCAGAAGCTATCTGAGCAACTCCTATACATTTTGACACACTAAGACATACCCTCATCAAAGCAGGTAGGAAACGCTAAGACACACTCTCACCATAAACCCCACCCTGGCACGGAAAGAGAAAGGTTTACCTTGGATCAAGAAGACCGATACTTCCTTGAGCACCAAGGGAAGGAAATGATGAGCAATGAGAGAGTCAGAAGGAGGCTAATAGCTTTTGTCTAGTAGTCTTGATTTCCTCGTGTAGAAATAAGGATGCCTAATGAATGGTGGAAAGGTATGGTGGGACAGGATCTGAGACCAAGGGGAAAGGTTCAGGGAACTCCCAAGAGGTGACTCATAGGTGGCTAGGAAATGGATGTGTCTGCTGCAACAGCTTAGCATGAATTTGTAGAAAACCTGTGACCTTTTTAAAAAACCTGTGACCTTCCCTGGGAAATCTCTGTCTCCTCGTTGTGGGGAAAGGATAGTCCCATCAGCCTTCACTGGGGAAAGGCAAACTCCCCACTACTGAAACTACTGAAGCAGAGCTTGTATAAGCCTATCCCTGGACCAGATGGGCTAAATAACCTTTCCATTCTCCATCAACCTTGCGATTTTATGATTCTATAATTCTAGATATTGCAAGTAACTTAACAAAATCAAATTACTTCCAGCTTATGCAAATTATAGTGACCTGCCTTTCAGCTTCCCCAAGGGAATGGATTGAAAATGCTGTGCACTTAGAATAGATTATGTGATTCTTGCACTCTCATTCCAGGTCAGCTCTCCTAAGTATCAGATAATTATGATGGAGCAGATGCACCATCGTGCTGACTGATAAGTTAGCGCACTATTCATCTCTCTTGAGCAGGCATGATGAAATGGCTTGAAATGGAGTATCACTTTGACACAGTCTTTTTGTTTGCTGGTGACTTTTATAATTTTCTATCCCTAAACTCAGCATTTCCCCTGCTGACTGTGGGTTATCAAAGCTTTGTTCTCTGTAGACAATTTAAGTTAGTGCTCATATCTTAGAAGCAGCTTTGCAAAGGAGGCAGTAGGTGAGAGAGGAGTGTCCTGTGTGATTCTAGCTCTAAAGGAACCACAAATCTCAGACTGATGACAGGACCCTCATCGGAGTGCTGGGTACCCCATATGTCCGGGAATAATAAGACAAAACAAAGACCATTCCAACACTACGATGCTTGCTTCACATTGGGACACAGCTATATACTCCCAGCCCAGAGCAAAGGAAAGAGGAACTTTTTGAGCAAGGCTGATTATGTAAGCTCACAAAAGCATTGAACACTTTGCAATTCTATTCTAGTTGTACTGAGTGCCCCTAGAACATCAGCCCTGGGATTTCTTTGGAAGGAATGATGCTAAAGCTGAAACTCCAGTACTTTGGCCACCTCATGCGAAGAGCTGACTCATTGGAAAAGCCTCTGATGCTGGGAGGGATTGGGGGCAGGAGGAGAAGGGGACAACAGAGGATGAGATGGCTGGATGGAATCACTGACTCGATGGTCGTGAGTCTGAGTGAACTGCGGAGTTGGTGATGGACAGGGAGGCCTGGCGTGCTGTGCTGTGATTCATGGGGTCGCAAAGAGTCGGACATGACTGAGCGACTGGACTGAACTGAACTGAATCACTTCCTTCACCATAGCATCCATTCAGTGACCAGCAGCAGATGCATTTTCAGGAGATATGGGAGGTATCAGCTTGTCAAAATGACCTCTAGCCTCAATCTGGAGATCTCTGTCCCAGGAAGTCTCCTACATTTGTGGTCTGTTAGTAACATCTTGCGATGTGCCAAGTACACTGGAATATTTCCACATGGAATGGGGCTTTACACCACTCTCTGACATTTGAAATATTGCCTGAATCCCTCTCAGGCCCAGCATCAGTAGATTAGAGGAATATGAACATTACATAAGTCTTACATGGCAGGGGAGAGGTAGAGGGAAAATGTTCTAAGAACAAAAGGAGTGGAGATTATCACCCTGTTTATAAATAATAAACTGACATTGATAAATAGCTTCATAGGGCCTGATGATAAATAACAAAAGGGCAGAAATATTAATCAAAACTCCAATCACCACTATTTATGTGGGAAGTCAGAAAAAGCTCTTCACTCCTGGTTAATGTCACCCCACGAAAGTACTGACAAGTATGTCAGTATTGGGAGTAAAATGAGAATCTGTTTGTTGACGCTATTTATGGCTGTTTACAAAGGTTATTAAAGGTCTGGATTAAAAACCCATAACTTAGATGATTTTTGAAGCCAAACAAAGAGAGAAGCATATAGAAAAATGGAAAAAGACTGCACCAAAAATCCTAGCCTGAACAGAAATACTGTAATAGCAATTGAAATTTAGCCCTTGAAGTCTTAGACTATGTATATGATTCTTTACCAGCTCAAAATATTATGATTTTTAAAAAATATTTATGTGGTTGTACCAGGTCTTAGTTGCAGCATGTGGGATCTACCTCCCTGACCAGGAATCAAACCCAGGCCCCCTGCATTGGGAGAGTGGAGTCTAAGCCACTGGACCACCAGGGAAGTCCCCATGGTTCTTATATGGAGTAGTTACTTGCATTTACCAAACAGATCCTGGAGTAGTTGGATGGTAAACAGAGTTGATGTAAATTACTATAAAGCCCAGGAAGGAAACAGATTGTAGGAAAATAATTGGATAAACACAAATTCTTCTGCCTTAGGCATGAGGATAAAATACAACAACAATTATGTTAAATGAACATCCAAGTGTGCAAGCAAGAAAGGAAAATCACCAGGTACCAGAAATACAGAGGAATAGAAGCTTTACTGCAAAATGAATGAGGTGCTGCTGCTGACTCCTGGGTGGAAGTTCGGTAGCTGTGAAAGTGGCTGGTGTGGAGGTGGGCGTGGTGGTCACACTACTGTCAGTTTCAAGAACCGGGGGGCTTGGGCTTTCATGCCCACATAGGGAAAGAAATGAAACCTTGGGCCACATAAGGCAAGGAATTATTGGATGAATAGAATAAAACCCCCACTTATAGCTGGCATGCTAGGAGGGCCACCCCTCAGGGAAAGTAGAGATCAGAAAGCAACCTGTCCACTGGCTCAGCAAGAGAACAAGAGAACATGTCTGCCTCTGCTTGGAGTCTGTGTGACAAGTTCTCCCCCGAGAAATCACAAGCCAGGGCTTGAGTCTCACATAGATTTAAGCTTGAGTTTATACCGTCCAGAAATCTAGACATTCCCAAGCCAAAAGCCTTAATAAAAAGTCGCTCCCAGGGTGCTGATACTTTAGATTTACCTAGAGAAGTAAATATATCAACACCCTGGAGGGACTGTTCAATAACCTGGGATGAAAGGAGTTTCATGGAACGCACAATCCACACCAAAGATGACGAAAACGTCCACCATGGACATGAGTCTGACTATGTGATGGACAGAATGACCAGCGTTCCAGGAAACTGGGATAAAAGATAGATAAAGAATGCCAGCATGTCTAAAATTAACATAGAGCTTGCACATGTTAAAAATGACATGTAGACAGGGTTATTAGTGGCAGTATTATTTGTAAAACAAAAAAAAATTGGAGACAACCTGTGTCCTTATTTAGAGGATAGGTTAAATAAACCACGGTATATTTTCCCAAAGATGGCTATGCAGCTACAAAACATAATGAAGCTCTTTATGTATTTATGTAAAAAGATTTCAGCTAACATTTCATACTGTTAGCTGAAGAAAGCCAGTAAAAGTCTATATAACTAGCTACCTTTTATTTAAGAGAGTGAAAATAAGAATTTATATCCTTACCTTTGTGTATTTGTGTTGATGTGGAAAGAATATTCAAAAATATTAGTAATTATTGTTGACCATAGGGATTGGAGTATGGATGTATAGATGGGACATAGGTGGGAGTGAAGCTTTACCATCTGTATATTTTTATCATTTTGATTTTTCAGCCATATAAATGTGCTATTTATTAATATTTCTAGAAATAGAAAGAATTTGGATAATATAATGAATATTTGACCAAATGGGATATTAGGTGAACCATGCACCCAACATTTTAGGGACTATATTAAAAACATTCTCTGACATAAACTGTACTGTTTTCTTAGATCACTCTCCCAAGGCAAGAGAAATAAAAGCAAAAATAAACAAATGGGACCTAATTAAACTTAGAAGCTTTCGCACAGCAAAAGAAACCATAAGCTACATGAAAAGACAGTCTATGGGCTGGGAGAAAATTTTGCAAATGATGCGACTGATAAGGGCTTAATTTCCAAAACGTATAAACAGTTCATACAACTCAATAATAGAAAAACAAACAACCTAATCAAAATGGGGGAAAGATTTAAACAGACATTTTGCAAAATAAGACATACAGATAGCCAGTCGGCACCTGAGAAGATGCTCAACATAGCTAGTTATTAGAGAAATTCAAATCAAAACTACATTGAGGCATCCTCTCACATCATTCCTAATGGCCATCATCAAAAAGTCTACATAATAATAAATGCTGAGAGGGTGTAGAGAAAAGGGAGAGCAAATTGGTGCAGCCACCATGGAGAATAATACAGAGGTTCCTTAAAACACTAAAAATAGAACTACCATCAGTTTAGTTCACTTGCTCAGTTGTGCTCGACTCTTTGCAACCCCATGAACTGCAGCATGACAGGCCTCCCTGTCCATCACCAACTCCTAGAGTTCACCCAAACCCACGTCCATTGAGTCGGTGATGCCGTCCAATCATCTCATCCTCTGTTGTCCCCTTCTCCTCCTGCCTTCAATCTTTCCCAGCATCAGTCTTTTCAAATGAGTCACCTCTTCACATCAGGTGGCCAAAGTATTGGAGTTTCAGCTTCAACATCAGTCCTTCCAATGAACACCCAGGACTGATCTCCTTTAGGATGGACTGGTTGGATCTCCTTGCAGTCCAAGGGACTCTCAAGAGTCTTCTCCAATACCACAGTTCAAAAGCATTCATTCTTTTGCGCTCAGCTTTCTTTATAGTCCAACTCTCACATCCATACATGATCACTGAAAACACCATAGCCTTGACTAAACAGACCTTTGTTGGCAAAGTAATGTCTCTGCTTTTGAATATGTTATCAAGGTTGGTCATAACTTTCCTTCCAAGGAGTAAGCGTTTTTTAATTTCATGGCTGCAGTCACCATTTGCAGTGATTCTGGAACCCAGAAAAATAAAGTCAGCCACTGTTTCCACTGTTTACCCATCTATTTGCCATGAAGTGATGGGATCAGATGCCATGATCTTTGTTTTCTGAATGTTGAGCAATCACCATTTACAGTGATTTTGGAACCCAGAAAAATAAAGTCAGCCACTGTTTCCACTGTTTACCCATCTATTTGCCATGAAGTGATGGGATCAGATGCCATGATCTTTGTTTTCTGAATGTTGAGCAATCACCATTTACAGTGATTTTGGAACCCAGAAAAATAAAGTCAGCCACTGTTTCCACTGTTTACCCATCTATTTGCCATGAAGTGATGGGATCAGATGCCATGATCTTTGTTTTCTGAATGTTGAGCAATCACCATTTACAGTGATTTTGGAACCCAGAAAAATAAAGTCAGCCACTGTTTCCACTGTTTACCCATCTATTTGCCATGAAGTGATGGGATCAGATGCCATGATCTTTGTTTTCTGAATGTTGAGCAATCACCATTTACAGTGATTTTGGAACCCAGAAAAATAAAGTCAGCCACTGTTTCCACTGTTTACCCATCTATTTGCCATGAAGTGATGGGATCAGATGCCATGATCTTTGTTTTCTGAATGTTGAGCAATCACCATTTACAGTGATTTTGGAACCCAGAAAAATAAAGTCAGCCACTGTTTCCACTGTTTACCCATCTATTTGCCATGAAGTGATGGGATCAGATGCCATGATCTTTGTTTTCTGAATGTTGAGCAATCACCATTTACAGTGATTTTGGAACCCAGAAAAATAAAGTCAGCCACTGTTTCCACTGTTTACCCATCTATTTGCCATGAAGTGATGGGATCAGATGCCATGATCTTTGTTTTCTGAATGTTGAGCAATCACCATTTACAGTGATTTTGGAACCCAGAAAAATAAAGTCAGCCACTGTTTCCACTGTTTACCCATCTATTTGCCATGAAGTGATGGGATCAGATGCCATGATCTTTGTTTTCTGAATGTTGAGCNCTAATACTTATTACTCTCTTGTTTTTGTATCACACTTCAGTGGTACTTGTCCTATAAATTTAAATAGTCATTCTTGTTCCCAATAGTCCCCCTCTCTTCTGTGTCACTAACTTTTCCTCTCTACTGTACCACTGCAACACTCCATTTGGGGAAAAAACAAAACAAAAAACAGAACACCCAGCAGTTCTCATTTTAAACAGAAGATGTGCCTCCTTTCCTTAACCTCACGCCTCCTCCAGTTATCACCACACTTCTTGTTCCTCCTTTGGGAAGCCAGTTCTTCAAAAGAGCTGTCTGCATTTGCCGTGTTCATTTCTTGTTTCCATTTCCTCTTGTGCCGTCTTCCAACCATCATCACTCCACTGGCAGTGGTTTTATGAAGGCCACTGGTGAGCCATACAGTGTCAAACCAATGTCAATTCTCAGGCTCACCCACGAGTAGCATTTGATATGCCCGATCACTCACTCCTCCGTGAAAGTCATCCTGCTCTCGGCTTTGGCACGTCACTCCTGATTCCTCCCCTGTGCGCTGGGCATCCCTCTCTCTCTCTTTTGCTGCATCCTCCTTATCTTCTCAAGGACTAACTTTTAGTGTCCCTGGCACTTAATCTTCAGACTTCTTTTCTTCTCTAAAGTCACTTTCTTGTTGATCTTCTCAACCACAGGGGTTTTACATGACCCCCAAATTTATATATCTAACCAGACTTTGCTTCAATTCCAGACTTGTATCCAATTACACGCCTACTATTTCCACTTATGTGCCTTAAACTTACTCAAAAATTGACCTTTTTTTCCTTCTTGTCCTAAATATACTCTTCCAATAATCTTCTTATTTCAACAAATAAAAACTCCATTTTTCCAGCTGTTCAGGCAAAAATTTTGAAGTCATCCTCGACTCCTCTCTTAACTCGACATCTAATCCATTAGCAAATTCTACTGGACTAAACTTCACAATATATTTCAAAACCAAACACGGCTTATCACATTCACTACTATCACCTTTGTCCAGGCCACCATTTCCTTGCTGCTGGTCTATTACAACAACCTCCTAACTAGTCACCTTGATTCCACGTGATGTCGAAGGCTGACTTATTCCAAAAANTGTTCTAGGTGAGTGATCACGCCATCGTGATTATCTGGGTCATGAAGATCTTTTTTGTACAGTTCTTCTGTGTATTCTTGCCACCTCTTCTTAATATCTTCTGCTTCTGTTAGGTCCATACCATTTCTGTCCTTTATAGAGCCCATCTTTGCCTGAAATGTTCCCTTGGTATCTCTAATTTTCTTGAAGAGATCTCTAGTCTTTCTCATTCTGTTGTTTTCCTCTATTTCTTTGCATAGATCGCTGAGGAAGGCTTTCTTATATCTTCTTGCTATTCTTTGGAACTCTGCATTCAGATGCTTATATCTTTCCTTTTCTCCTTTGCTTTTTGGTTCCCTTGTTTTCATAGCTATTTGTAAGGCCTCCTCAGACAGCCATGTTGCTTTTTTGCATTTCTTTTTCTTGGGGATGGTCTTGATTCTTGTCTCCTGTACAATGTCACAAACCTCCGTCCATAGTTCATCAGGCACTCTGTCTATCAGATCTAGTCCCTTAAATCTATTTCTCACTTCTACTGTATAGTCATAAGGGATTTATGTAGGTCATACCTGAATGGTCTAGTGGTTTTCTCCACTTTCTTCAATTTAAGTCTGAATTTGGCAGTAAGGAGTTCATGATCTGAGCCACAGTCAGCTCCCAGTCTTGTTTTTGTTGACTGTATAGAACTTCTCCATCTTTGGCTGCGAAGAATATAATCAATCTGATTTCAGTGTTGACCATCTGGTGATGTCCATGTGTAGAGTCTTCTCTTGTGTTGTTGGAAGAGGGTGTTTGGTATGACCAGTGCATTCTCTTGGCAAAACTCTATTAGCCTTTGCCTTGCTTCATTCTGTACTCCAAGGCCAAATTTGCCTGTTGCTCCAGGTATTTCTTGACTTCCTACTTTTGCATTCCAGTCCCCTATAATGAAACTACCATATGATCCAGCAATCTCACTTCTGGGCCTGTATCCAGAGAGAACTCTAATTTGAAAAGATACATGCACTTGTAAGTTCATAGCAGCACTATTCACACTAGCCAAGACATGGAATCAACCTAAACATCCAACAACAGAGAAATGGTAGAGAAGATGAATACTTTAGAGCTTAATAGAATAATTCTCAGCCACAGAAAAGAAATAATGCCATTTGGTCAATGTCACTAATTATTAGAGAAATGCATATTAAAACTGCAATGAGGTATCACTTCACACTGTCAGAATGGCTGTTATTAAAAAGTCTACAAATAATAAAAGTCAGACTGAGAAAGACAAATATATGATATTACTTATATATAGAATCTAAAATAAATGGTACAAATGAACTTATTCACACACAAAAAAATAGAATCATAGATTGAAAATAAACTTATGGTCACTGGGGGGAAAAGCAGGGAGGAATAAATTGGGGGATTAGGGTTGACATATACATATACTATATATAAAATAGAAAACTGATAAGGACCTATTGTATAGCAAAGAGAACTCTATGTGATACTCTGTAATGGCCTATATGTGAAATAATCTAAAAAAGAGTGGATATATGTATGTGATTCATTTTGTGTACACCTGAAATAGCACAACATTGCAAATCAAATTATACTCTGTAAAATTATTCCAAATTAATTAATATAGAAAAACTAGTGGAGGTGACAGAATTCCAGCTGAGCTATTTAAAATCCTGAAAGATGAGGCTATGAAAGTGCTGCATTCACCGTGTCAGCAAATTTGGAAAACTTAGCAGTGGCCACGGGACCGAAAAAAGGTCAGTTTTCATTCCAATCCCAAAGAAAGGCAATGCTAAAGAAAGTTCAAACTATTGCACAATTGTGCTCATTTCACATGCTAGCAAGGTAATGCTCAAAATCTTTCCAGCTAGGCTTCAACAATATGTGAACTGAGAACTTCCAGATGTATAAGCTGAGTTTAGAAAAGGCAGAGAAACCAGAGATCAAATTGCCAACATTCATTGATTCATGGAGTTCCAGAAAAACTTCTGCTTCATTGACTACACTAAAGCCTTTGACCATGTGGATCACAACAAACTGTGGAAAATTCTTGAACAGATGGGAACACTAGAACACCTTACCTGACTCCTGAGAAACCTGTATGCAGGTCAAGAAGCAACAGTTAGAACCAGACACGGACAATGGCTGGTTCAAAACTGGGAAAGGAGTAGGACGAGGCAGTATATTGTCACCCTACTTGTTTAACTTATATGCAGAATTGTTGTTGTTCAGTCGCTCAGTTGTCTCTGACTCTTTTTGACCCCATGAAGTGTAGCACGCCAGGCTTCCTTGTTATACATGCAGAGTACTTCATGAGAAATGCCAGGCTGGATGAATCACAAGCTGGAATCAAGATTGCCAGGAGAAGTATCGACAACCTCAGATGTGCAGATGATACAACTCTAATGGCAGAAACTGAAGAGGAACCTAAGAGCCTCTTGACGAGGGTGAAAGAGGAGCATGAAAAAGTTGCTTTGAAACTCAACATTCAAAAAACTAAGATCATGGCATCCAGTCCCACCACTTCATGGCAAATAGAAGAGGAAAAAGTGGAAGAAGTGACAGATTTTTTTTTCCTCCCCTGTGCTCCCAAATCACTGCAGACAGTGATTGCGGCCATGAAATTAAAAGACACTTGGAAAGAAAGCTATAACAAACTTAGACAACAGAGGCATTACTTTTCCGACAAAGGCCCATACAGTCAAGGCTATGGTTTTCCCGTAGTCATGTATGGATATGAGTTGTTGTTCAATCACTCAGTGGTGTCCAGCTCATTGTGACCCTGGAAACTGCAGCACACCAGGCAAGCTGGACCATAAAGAAGGCTGAGCACTGAAGAATTGATGCTTTCAAACTGTGGTGCTGGAGAAGACTCTTGAGAGGCCCCTGGACAGCAAGGAGATCAAACCAGTCAATCCTGGAAATAAACTCTGAATATTCGTTGGAAGGACTGATGATAAAGCTGACATTCCCAACCCTTTGGCCACCTGATGTGAAGAGCNGACCATAAAGAAGGCTGAGCACTGAAGAATTGATGCTTTCAAACTGTGGTGCTGGAGAAGACTCTTGAGAGGCCCCTGGACAGCAAGGAGATCAAACCAGTCAATCCTGGAAATAAACTCTGAATATTCGTTGGAAGGACTGATGATAAAGCTGACATTCCCAACCCTTTGGCCACCTGATGTGAAGAGCTGACTCAATGGGAAAAAATACCCTGATGCTGGGAAAGATTGAAGGCAAAAGGAGAAAGGGGCAACAGAGAATGAGATGGTTAGACAGTATCACAGGCTCAATGGACATGTATTTGAGGAACTTCTGGGAGATAATGAAGAACAGAGGAACCTGGTATGTTATAGTCCATGGGGTTGGAAAGAGTTGGACATGACCTAGCAATTAAACTACAACAATAACAATCAATAAAATAGCCATCATGATCTTTGCAAAAAATAGTAAATAGTAAAACCTCTGGCAAGACTACTAAAGAAAATATAGGAGAAAGCTCAAATAATTAACACCAGGAATGAAAAAATGGTCATTATTGTGGATGCTACTGATGCAGAGATAATAAGAGGGTTTTATGAATAAATTTATACCAATGTGTTAGACCATTTAAAGAAAAGACAAATTCGCCTCCAAATTGTTTCTGTTATTTGAGAGATAACAGGCTGCTCATGCTGTTTGACACGGATCAGTCTGATTTACAGAGAGGAGGAGGCTGAATGGATGGAAACAGAGTAAATTCAGGTGACAGGAAGAGGCAGGGACCAGCAGTGGTCCATTGTGCAGGCCTGAATGGAGCACCATGGAGGGAGGTGATTGGCACTGTGGGCACAGGTGGGGCCTTGGAGACTGGGGAGAGCACAGAAGGGACAATGCCAGTCTCTGGCGGCCACTTCCAGGGCCACTGCTTCAGGCCCTCCACCGCTCACTCAGTGAGGGCACCTCTTCCTTCTCTGCCCTATCGTCTGCTCTGCCACCACTTGCTCTGCATCTCACGTGGATTTTCTCCAGTTGAGGTTTTGGACTCCCTTCCCTGCCAAGTTGAGTTTGTCCAGAAGATGCCTCTGGTTCTCTCCAGGCCCAGAGTTCTCTGAGTCTGAGTTGTCCTATCTTCTAATAGGTTGCAAGAGATGTGACATGAATGTTTGCTGGTCTGGCAGGTCCTCTACAAATTTCAGGTTCCAGGGGAAGACCTGGAGTGGTGGTCCTCACACTGCGTTCTCTGGAACCCGAGTTCCAATAGTGATTCTCAGGGATCTCTGAGGGGTGAAGGGAAGACAAGCTGTGGGGCTTAGGCCTCCTGCAAGAGTGTTGTCCTGTGGAACTTTGCTGGAGTTGTCTTATATTCTTGTGAAAGCTCATTTGCAACCTGCTCCCCAACTCTAAGTGATTCTAAAGGTCCCTTATCATCTAAGCTGCATCAGGAAAACAGGCCTCACTCAGGTCATTGACTATTGATGTCTGGGGGGTCTCTGCTGAGGCTCAGGCCTAAGGGGACCTCTGCTATGGGTCAGCACGCAGGTCTCATTTATCCACCATAGATTTCAGAGCTCAGGAGTGGCCTGGCTTTGGTTTGTGTTTGCTATGAGGCCTTCAGAGCACTTCATCTATTCTTACCTTGCTTATCAACCAACCCTAAATCATTCAAAGGCCTCAGAAGAATGTAAGCCAGCTTGTGATGGGCTCTCTGTAGAGGGTGCTGAGTTTGCTGGGCACCTGCACAGTGGGTGTTTACTATGTGCTCAATCCTGTGTGGGGTTTATGCTGAGAAAGGGGAGTCAGAGGCCAGACAGGGAAGGCACTTGTTCAACCTGAGGGAAGAAAAGACCAGCTCCTGAGTCCACTTGGGAAGAAAAGGTAGCTAAATAAATAGAGGATAATCAGTGGCATTAGTAGGATGGAGGGCTAAATTACAGAAAGAAAAGGAGTGCCGGGAGCCAGCGTGAGGAATTCCGCCCGTGGCAAAGGTCATGAGGAAGGAAGCCTGACAAAACGCAAGGACGTGATCAGGCTTCAGGGGTTCCCCCTGGTTTTCCTGAGCACCCACCCCCCAAAACCAGAGTCTGCCTGCTTTACTGTGTTATGCTTCCCACCTACTCTTCTGACATTAACAGGGGGCTGTCCCCCCCCACCTTTTTCTGGAAAAAGTTAATTTAGAGCTTTTAGATAATAAATCTCCTGGGCATAATAAGAGTGTTTCAATCCAAAAACCCCTCTGATGGCTTTCTAGCCTGCCTGCCGGACTCTTACAGCTGTGCATGTGATTGTTTGCGGCCTCCTGACCATGAGAGGCACAGGAAGCTTAAAGCATCCTAGGAATGTAGGGGCTTCCAAGGAGTCAAAATCATTAGAATAGGACTGATTAAAGGTTTCATTTGTTGAGCCAATACTTGCTGCCAAATTTTCATATCNGCTTCCGAGGAGTCAAAATCATTAGAATAGGACTGATTAAAGGTTTCATTTGTTGAGCCAATACTTGCTGCCAAATTTTCATATCTTTTATTTGTAGATATAGTTGGTATATAGAAAAACAGGTAGTAGACCTGGTATTAGCAACATTAGATCTTTGAGTTGAGTGCTTTCTTTGTTATAACCCACCGCACCTTTGTTCTACAGGAATGTAACTTTATTTAGTACTTTGAGGGTGATGCAGAGTAAAGAAAAAACACTTCCAGGGAAAAAGGAGTTTTCTGGTTGATAAGACAATTATCCAGGAAGAGAGCCATAAAAATGTTAACAGGCCTCGTGGCCAGAAGATAATGTAAACCACCTGAGACCTTTGGTATACAGGAGGGTATGCAAAAAGAAAGCCTTGTCTCAATGAGGGTCAGGACTGCTGCCCCTGCATAACTCTGCATATTCCATTATTTCTTTATGTACAACTTGGGGTATATAAGCTGATTTTGAAAAATAGTTTTTGGAGTCTTGCACCGATGCTGGGGTTCCCCATGTCGTTCTTTTCTCCCCTTTTTCGGCTGAATTCCCATCTGGAGCGGGGAGGCTCACCACATCTACTACTTGCCCTGACTGCTAAGATCCACGCAAAAGGGAGCCTGAGACGGGGCACCCTCTGATATTCAAGTGGGTGCCGGTGGCCTAACGTAGATGGTGCAAACCTCTTGTCTCGAGGTTTTATTGGTTTTCCCCGTAAACCAAGTTATTCAGCCTCCTTTTCTCCATCTAAGTTTCCTACTATACTATTTCCTCCTAAATGTAATCTTATATCTCTAAATAACGAAGTTTTTCCTCGCCTACGCCGTCCCCGCTTCGCATCACCCTGGATCCACCGGGGCTGGACCCCAGCAACAAAGAACTGGGGCGGAGCACACACAAGAGGGACCACTGAAGCATGCAGAAGCGTGTGACTGCTGAGGCCAGGTCCCTGTCAGACACTGCGGCTTCTACCGCGGTCTCTTAGACGGCTCACTGTGGAGCCAGCCTGTGTCATGGGGACACTCAGGTTACCTTATGGAAAGGTCAACATCTGGGTCCCGGGATGGCCTTTCCATAAGGTTACCTGAGTGTCCTTACAATGACTACCAACTTGCCAGCCAAATGAGTCAGTGAATGACCCCGGAAGCAGATCCTCGAGCCCTGCTCAGCACTTGATCATGTAGACAGAAAACAAGCAAAATGCACAGGTTCTTTCACGTTACTGCAACCCGTAACAGAGCCTCCTCACAGCCACCCCCTTGAGCAACTAGCAAATGAGCCATCCTTGTCAGATTTTTCCCAATTACCTTTAACCGTGGGACCACTTCTGTTAAAGTCCAAACCAGTAGGATTTCCAAACTGAAGGACTGGGTAACCAGATTTAAGCAGAAAGCTGTTTATCCTCTTCCAGTATCTGTTTTGTAACTTTTGAAGTAAAAACCTGTTCCGGAGCTTGAATGAGAGCTATCAAAATGATGTAAAATTCATAAGTATGTCATGTTCCAGAATGCTACCTTTTGATGAAAACACAAATTAGAGTTTACCACATGGTATATATATTTGCCCATCTAACAAGCTGTATTTGCAAAACTTCGGTTTCTGTGGACTACAGTTTGAAAAACTAAATAAGAAACTGGTCACAGTGATTACACTGTCACCTGTGTTAATCCACAATGGGTGCCTCTGTGGAGAGGACACGTGCAACCAAAAGACAGGGTGCAAAGTCAAAGTGTGAGTCGCTCCGTTGTGTCCGATTCTTTGTGACCCCATGGACTATAGCCCACTAGACCACTCTGTGCAGGAAAGTCTCCAGACAACAATACTGGAGTGGGTTGCCATTCCTTTTCCAGGGTGTCTTCCCAACCCAGGGACCTGTCTCTTATACACATCTAGATGTGTATAAGAGACAGGGGCTATCCCCCCACCACCTTTTTCTGGAAAAAAAATTAATTTAGAGCTTTTAGATAATAAATCTCCTGGGCATAATACGAGTGCTTCAATCCAAAAACCCCTCTGATGGCTTTCTAGCCTGCCTGCAGGACTCTTACAGCTGCGCATGTGATTGTTTGAGGCCTCCCGACCGCGGGAGGCATAGGAAGCATCTTAGGAATGTAGGGGCTTCCGAGGAGTCAAAATCATTAGAATAGGACTGATTAAAGGTTTCATTTGTTGAGCCAATACTTGCTGCCAAATTTTCATATCTTTTATTTGTAGATATAGTTGGTATATAGAAAAACAGGTAGTAGACCTGGTATTAGCAACATTAGATCTTTGAGTTGAGTGCTTTCTTTGTTATAACCCACCGCACCTTTGTTCTACAGGAATGTAACTTTATTTAGTACTTTGAGGGTGATGCAGAGTAAAGAAAAAACACTTCCAGGGAAAAAGGAGTTTTCTGGTTGATAAGACAATTATCCAGGAAGAGAGCCATAAAAATGTTAACAGGCCTCGTGGCCAGAAGATAATGTAAACCACCTGAGACCTTTGGTATACAGGAGGGTATGCAAAAAGAAAGCCTTGTCTCAATGAGGGTCAGGACTGCTGCCCCTGCATAACTCTGCATATTCCATTATTTCTTTATGTACAACTTGGGGTATATAAGCTGATTTTGAAAAATAGTTTTTGGAGTCTTGCACCGATGCTGGGGTTCCCCATGTCGTTCTTTTCTCCCCTTTTTCGGCTGAATTCCCATCTGGAGCGGGGAGGCTCACCACATCTACTACTTGCCCTGACTGCTAAGATCCACGCAAAAGGGAGCCTGAGACGGGGCACCCTCTGATATTCAAGTGGGTGCCGGTGGCCTAACGTAGATGGTGCAAACCTCTTGTCTCGAGGTTTTATTGGTTTTCCCCGTAAACCAAGTTATTCAGCCTCCTTTTCTCCATCTAAGTTTCCTACTATACTATTTCCTCCTAAATGTAATCTTATATCTCTAAATAACGAAGTTTTTCCTCGCCTACGCCGTCCCCGCTTCGCATCACCCTGGATCCACCGGGGCTGGACCCCAGCAACAAAGAACTGGGGCGGAGCACACACAAGAGGGACCACTGAAGCATGCAGAAGCGTGTGACTGCTGAGGCCAGGTCCCTGTCAGACACTGCGGCTTCTACCGCGGTCTCTTAGACGGCTCACTGTGGAGCCAGCCTGTGTCATGGGGACACTCAGGTTACCTTATGGAAAGGTCAACATCTGGGTCCCGGGATGGCCTTTCCATAAGGTTACCTGAGTGTCCTTACAATGACTACCAACTTGCCAGCCAAATGAGTCAGTGAATGACCCCGGAAGCAGATCCTCGAGCCCTGCTCAGCACTTGATCATGTAGACAGAAAACAAGCAAAATGCACAGGTTCTTTCACGTTACTGCAACCCGTAACAGAGCCTCCTCACAGCCACCCCCTTGAGCAACTAGCAAATGAGCCATCCTTGTCAGATTTTTCCCAATTACCTTTAACCGTGGGACCACTTCTGTTAAAGTCCAAACCAGTAGGATTTCCAAACTGAAGGACTGGGTAACCAGATTTAAGCAGAAAGCTGTTTATCCTCTTCCAGTATCTGTTTTGTAACTTTTGAAGTAAAAACCTGTTCCGGAGCTTGAATGAGAGCTATCAAAATGATGTAAAATTCATAAGTATGTCATGTTCCAGAATGCTACCTTTTGATGAAAACACAAATTAGAGTTTACCACATGGTATATATATTTGCCCATCTAACAAGCTGTATTTGCAAAACTTCGGTTTCTGTGGACTACAGTTTGAAAAACTAAATAAGAAACTGGTCACAGTGATTACACTGTCACCTGTGTTAATCCACAATGGGTGCCTCTGTGGAGAGGACACGTGCAACCAAAAGACAGGGTGCAAAGTCAAAGTGTGAGTCGCTCCGTTGTGTCCGATTCTTTGTGACCCCATGGACTATAGCCCACTAGACCACTCTGTGCAGGAAAGTCTCCAGACAACAATACTGGAGTGGGTTGCCATTCCTTTTCCAGGGTGTCTTCCCAACCCAGGGACTGAACCAGGGTCTCCTGCATTGCAGGCAGATTCTTTTCCATCTAAGCCACCGGGGAAGAGACAGGGGTGGCAGATTTATTTTCATTTCATTTTCTCTTGCAGTTTTTGATATGTATACTGCATATCGGTAATATCTGCTCAAGGATATAAATCTTAAAGTCTCTTTTCCTGACAAAACTACATTTTTTAATGTTTAAAATAAGAGAAACCTAAAACAACTTCAGTACTTATTCAAAATCATGCTCATTACTTTTTAAATTCAACCAAGTAAGACATTATCTCAGAATCTTATTAGTGGCTACACCTGAAGCAAGTTACATGTTACAATGCTAGAAACAGCCAAGATGATATGACAAGAAACAATCTGGCTTTGATAATATAAAAGCAGAATATGATTTTTTAAAACCGTGTAGGTAGATCAGCCTTAGAAAACAATAAAAATTGGTTCCAGTTTCATCCATCTTATTAGAACTGATTCAAATGTATTCTTTTTAATGGCTGAGTAATACTCCATTGTGTATATATACCACAGCTTTCTCAGAGTGAAGTAAGCCAGAAAGAAAAACACCAATACAGTATACTAACACATATATATGGAATTTAGAAAGATGGTAATGAGGACCCTGCATGCAAGACAGCAAAAAAGATACAGATGTGTAGAGCGGACTTATGGACTCTGAGGGAGAAGGAGAGGGAGAGGGAGAGGGAGGGATGATTTGGGAGAATAGCATTGAAATATGTATACTATCATGTAAGAAATGAATTGCCAGTCTATGTTCAATGCAGGATGCAGGATGCTTGGGGCTGGTGTATGGGGATGATCTGGAGGGAAGATGTGGGGTGGGAGGTGGGAGGGGGGTTCATGTTTGGGAGTTCGTGTAAAAAAATAAATAAATACAAAAAAAAAAAAAAAAAGAAAACAATAAAAAGAAAACTGGTGTTGTTATATCAATCCCAGACAAACTAGACCTTAATGCAAAAAGCACTTTCAGAATAAAAGTGGAATATTTCCTAACCGTAAGTCACTAAGCGGATATAACTATTACACATCCATCTACTAGGCTTCCCTGATGGCTCAGCAGGGGAAGAATCTGCTGGCAACTCATGAGACACAGGAGATGTGGGTTCGATCCCTGGGTTGAAAAGGGAGAAGGGAATAGCAACCCATGCCAGTATTCTTGCCTGAAAGATCCCATGGACGGGGAGTCCGGCGGGCTACAGTCTAAAGGTTGCAAAGAGTCAGACATGACCGAGCAACTAAGCACAATGTATATATATATATATATATATATATATATATTCTTCTACTAGCATTGTCTCAAATAAATAAAGCAAAAGCTAAGAGAATACAAGGGGAAATATCTACAGTGGTAAATGGGATATTTTAATACATCCTTGTCTGTGTAATTGATACAAGCAAACAAATGGTCACTTAAAATCCTGAAGATTTGAAATACGGGATTAACAAGTAAGACCTAATGTAAATATATAGAACACCACATTCAATAGCTGTAGAGGAAAAAATAATATACTGGGGCCACAGTGCAGATCTTAAATTTTAAAGGTCTGAAATCACAGACCTTTGAAACACTATGACACTGTTATGTTGTTAAGAGTTCTCTGATGACATTCTTATGTTGTTAGAAATAAAAAACATTCAAAAATAACTAGAAAATCTCCATGTGTTCAGAAATTGAGAAATAGAATACATTCAACTTATCCAAAAGTTAAAGTAGGTACCAGTGAAAATTAGAAAACATTTTAAAGTGAATTAGAAAAGTACTACATATTAAAATTTGAGTAATTTAGCTAGCTAAAACAGTATTTAGAGAGAAATGCTTAGCCTTAAATGCATATGTTTAAAAAGGAGAAATGCTGAAAAGTAGTGATCTACAAGAAGTTAGCAAAAGAACAAAAAAGTAAATCCTAAAAATGGAAGGAAATAAAAAGCAGAAATCAATGCAACAGAGAACAAATATATAATAAAAAAAAAGGAATCAACAAGATTCAAAATTTGGTTCCTTTGAGTGACTACTACATTCCCAGGGAGAATGAATGAGGAAAAACAGAAGCAGTTTCAGCCTATAACAGATACAAGAAGATAATTCTTTACTGCAACCATTAAATGGATACTAATACTTATTATAAATAATTTTATGCTAGTAAATTTAAAAGTTTAGATGAAAAAGACAACTTCTTAGGGTGAAAACTACCAAAATAATCAACAGATAGAAAATCTGAGAAGGCTTAAAAATTAGAAATCAAAGTAGTAATTAAAAATCTTTCTACAAAGAAAGATTACCAGCCCAGATGGCTTCTCGGCCAGATTCTCACAGAAATTTAACGGACCAATTCAGTCCTACTTAAACTTTTTCAGAATAGAAAATGAGGGTCAGCTCAGTTTATAAGGCTAGTATGAGATAACCGTTGATTTCAAATTCTGACCAGGACAATACAGGCCACCTCACTGATATAGAACTATTAACAGACTATCAAACTGAATCCAGAAATACATAAAAAGACTAATACTGTAAAACAAAATTAGGTTTATCTCAGAAATCAGGTTAGGTTTAAGATTTTAAATAACATATAATTCAATATATTAACATAGTGAAGGAGAAAATTCATATAGTAATGAAAAGCTGAAACAACAACAAAAGCATTAAATTCAAACAAACAGAACAAAACACAAAATTCTAAGTAAACCAGGTACAGAAGGGAACTTCTTTAATATGATAAAGGTTTTCAGAAAAACGATACAAGCTTTCTGCAAACAGACTTGGAGTGAAAGGCTGAAAGCTTTCTCTTAAAGACCAGGAACCAGAAGGGCAGGAGCTCTGGGATGATGGCAGCGCTGTACGTCTTGACCTGAGGAATAACTTCATGTGTGTTTGCAGTAACATGTTAAGCTCTTCATGTTATTTTTCATATACACCTTGAAATATATATTAAAGATAAGAAAGAAATATTTGGAAATAAAAGGCTAACCTAGCCTATCACTCAAGCTTGGCAACTCCGTAGGTCCTAATCTCCCCACCACCACCCAGTTAAGATTACTTTCAAACCAATTAACATTTATTGGGTTTACAAGACATTGTACAATGTGGCAACATGTATCATGAACCTTAAAAATGCTTAAGATGAAACCTTATTTAGTAACTCCATTGCCTATCATCCTATTCTAAGGAAAAACAGAAAAAAAATCCACATGTTAAGACATTCACTGCCCACATGATACTAAAATAGAAAACCTAAATAACCAACTCCAGGAAACAATTAAGAAAAATAATTTTTGCAATGGGACTATACAGTCAATAAAAATAAGAAAAATAATTTTTGCAATGGGACTATACAGTCAATAAAAATAAGATTTATCAAATATTCCAAGAAATGAATATAACCTAATTTTAAAAAATTAGATATATACACATGTCTACAGTGTAATAAGGGGAAAAAGTCTTAGGCACAAAGAAGAAAATGAGAGACAGAGGGAAGAAGAGAGGGACAGAGGGTAATGAAAGCGGGAGGGGTTGGGAGAGAGGAAAACTACATTGGTTTTCTTCATATGATAAGCTTATGAATGTCACCCGTACTTTTCCTGAATTTTCTTTAATGACTACAGAAAACTTAAGTAATGGCGTATATAAGAACTGAAGACAGTAGTCACAAACCTAAATAAAGTATCCTAAATATTTCAAAAAGTTCCTTCAAAGGGTAACTTTAAAATTTCATTATCTCTGTATCATTTTATTCAGATAAATTATTTTTTAACATTTAAACTGTGTTAAGTCTATCATATGCTAATTACTTAGCAGAGAATTTCTAATCATAATTAGTATTTAAAATAATATAACTTAAAAATAATAATTAGATTTCCAAAGATACATCATCTCCAATTTTCTAGCTGGAAAGTGAAAAGTGAAAGTGAAGTTGCTCAGGCCTGTCCAGCTCTTTGCGACCCCATGGACTGTAGCCTACAAGGCTCCTCCATCCATGGAATTTTCCAGGCACGAGTACTGGAGAGGGTTGCCATTTCCTTCTGCAGAAGATCTTTCCCACCCAGGCATCAAAGCCGGGTCTCCCGCGATGCAAGCAGACACTTTTACAGTCTGAGCCACCAAGGAAGCTCCCTTGTGGCTTCCCTTGTGGTTCAGGTGGTAAAGAATCTGCCTGCAATGTGGGAGACCTGAGTTCAATCCCTGGGTTGGGAAGATCCCCTGCAGAAAGGCTGACTACCCACTCCAGTGTTCTGACCTAGGGAATTCCATGGACTGTACAAGTCCACGGGGTCACAAAGGTCAGACATGACTGAGTGACTTTCTACCTAGCTGCTGCTGCCGCTAAGTCGCTTCAGCTAAGTCGCTTCAGTCGTGTCCGACTCTGTGCGACCCCACGGACTGCAGCCCACCAGGCTCCTCCGTCCGTGGGATCTTCCAGGCAAGAGTACTGGAGTGGGTTGCCACTGCTTTCTCCAGACTTTCTAGCTAACACGCTCATAAATCTAAATCAGTTTGCTCCTTGACAACTAAAGGAGAAAATGATCAACAAACAGGCTTCAGGCAGTTATCTTTATAAAAACAAAATAACCACTTGTCTCAACATAAAACTGTTAGTGGCTCCTCAGTTTTTTGAAAGCCACTTTCATCCTCGGGGCTGCTCTCTTGGTATTTTCTGACTGGTTACGAGAGATGTCACAAGTCATTTTATGTCAATAATAAAGTATAACTTTTTAAAGCTTATCATTAGACATAATAATCTTATTGCTGTTGTTGATGTTCTGTCACTAAGTTGTGTCCAACTCTTTTTCGACTCCCTGAACTATAGCCTGCCAGTCCATAGGATTTCCCAGGCAAGAGTACTGGAGTGGGTTGCCACTGCCTTTTCCAGGGGATCCTCCCAACCCGGGGATCGAACCCCGTCTCCTGTGTCTCCTGCTTTGGCAGGCGAATTCTTTACCAGTGAGCCACCACAGAAGCCATTCAGTATTTATCGAGTGTTTCTTAGGAGGCCAAGAACTAAAGGTATTGTGCTAATGAATGAAACAGTTGAATATCATTAGTTCATAGAGTTAAATACAACTGGCATTTTAGCATTTAAAGCCTTGAATAGACCAACCCAATCCTACTTTGGACTACTTTCCATAACACGTTACAGAAAAACCCGAACAAATTTTGCCCAACCCAGTACCTTCTCTAAAACTTTCTTTTAAAACACTCCAGGGTTTGCCTGCTGCCATACCTCTGGCTCAAGCTGTTCCTCCCTCTAAGTGCTTTTTTCTTCACTCATCAGCACCTGTAGAATGCTCACCACAAGCCAGGCACTATGCTTGCCATGAGAGAAGGAAAAAGTCTTTTCTATTCTTTGTATCCTTTTGAAGTCCAGGTCCAGTTGCACTTCTTTCTCCAAGGGCTACTCACTATCTTCTCCATACTCGGAAACTCACTATCTTCTCCATACTCGGAATGCTATTATTGTCCAAAACAGTAGCGTCCAATCTTCGATATAGGAAGCCATTTTCAACATCAAAATGTTTCATGAATTCTATTCTCACTCCTCAGGTGATTTCATCTGGTCCCATGAACCTAAACACCATCTATACACTGATAATTTCCGAACATTTATCTCTAGCTCTACCTCTCTCTTAAACTCCTAGCTAATAGATGTATATGTGTGTGTGTTTGTGTGTATACTCAATGTCTCCAGTTGAGTATCTGATAGGCATTTCAAACAAAGCCACATCCAAAACAAATCTCCTGATTTAATTCTCCAAACCTGCTTCCCAATAACCCCTACCCCTGGCCCCATCGTTTCTATCTCAATAACACAGAACACCTTTCACCTAGTTGCTCATATCAAACAGCTCAGAGCCATCCTTTATTTCTATTTTCCTCACACCCCACATCAATTCCATCAATAAACTGTCATTACTTCACCTTCTAAATAGATCACAAACCTGATCACTTATTTGGTCCTCCACCACTACCACCTTGCCCAAGCACTACATTTCCAACCTAGGTTACTCTAAGAGTTTCCTGAATGATCTTCCTACTCCCATTCTTACCTTGATACAAATCGATTTTCTATACAGAGCCAGAGTAATCCTCTAAAAATCAAGTCAAATCTGGATATTCCCATGCTTAACACCTTTCAGTGGTTTCCATCTCGTAATAAAATCAAGTCTTGACGTGACCTCCAGAACTCTCCTTGGTCTCCCCTCCCCGCCCCTACCCTCTGACCTGACCTGCCCCCTCTCCTGCGGCACTCCCCTTTCTCTCACTCTGCTTCGGCCACGGCCTCCCACGTGCTGTTCTTCCAACAGGCCAAGGGCACTGTCACGTTAGAAGCTGCTGCTTCCTCTACCCGAACAGTTTCTTCCAGATAGTTCCATGGCTTAATCCACTTCACTCAGAAGAGGGCTTCTCAAAAAGCCTTTTGTCACCAAACTACCTGAAGTATTAGAGTATCCTGTTACTTTTTAATCCCCTGGATCTATCTTATTCTGCTTCAAAACCTATTAGCTACCTGACGTGTGTGTGTGAGACTGAGTGTGCACACATGAATAATGTCTATGTCCCTCACTGATATTTAAGCATAGCTCTATTTCGTTTACCATTGTTGTTACATTATGTGCCAATAGCAGGCTTTCAAAAATATTTGTTGAAAGAACAAAAGCTGGTAACTGGTTTTACTTTTGCTGAGAAAATAATGATGGAACACCACTAGAATTCAGTAAAGCTTTCAGATGCATTCATTCTCAATCACAAGAGCATTATACACGTACTTTGGTGGTAGGAGTACAACATTCATAATTCAAGGTTCAGTAACAGGAAGGAATGGCAACTTCTTATGCTTCTCTGCCCCTTCCCATATCCTTCCTTCTTGTCTCATTCATCCACAAATGGTTACTGGGTATCACTAAGTCAGGGAGTATTTTACACATTAAGAATACATAGACAATTAAGACAAGTTAATGCATGAGACATATAAACATAATAACCATAGAATATGGCATGTAATAGAGTTTTGTAAAGTTGTAACGTAACAGAGGAAGTAATCAACTTTTAGGGGTAGGTGTTCAGGGAAGTTTCAACAGTGATGACATTCAACAAACACTTGCAAAATCAAATAACAAAAGATACACTTCATTTTACTTTACATACAAAATGATATTAAGTCTGAAAGTGCTACAGTAATTTGCTACCCTGAGATAATGAGAAGGAAACCAAAACAAGAGGAATGACAGAGCAGAACATTTCTGTGATGTGTTCACAGAAACAGAGCCAAGTCCCAGATGATTTCAGACTGGATGAAGCCCTAGCTGAAGTTTAAGGACAAGATCTGATCATGCCCTTTACTGTGTAGCCAGTCTGAATTTGGTTGTCTGTCACTTGCAATATAAGTATACAGATGAATCTCAGTGAATTCTTTCAAAACCAAAGCATTTGTTATTTCAGTGTATAGGGGCACTATTGGTATTTTGGAAGGGACAATTCTTGTTTTGTGGGCAAACATCACAGGACAGTTGGTATAGCCCATCTCTACCAGTAACTGGATCGGACCTCACCAACATTGTGACAACCAAAAAACCAAACCCATAGATTTCCAAATACCTCTCATCTCCAAGAACCCTAATAGTTGCTACATGTATCCATTTCTCACAGTGCATGTGTAAATGTACATAACAATCACCTTAAAATTTTAATTAATCATTCATGACTATCTAAATGGCTGATCCAGTCCTAAGTACAGCTTATATCAGCTCTTGAGATAATCCGTGCTTTAAGTCTGCTACTACTATCTGAAAATTCTCATTCATTTAAGCTTACTTCTCCACACAATACTATCAGTATATGTCACTGACAATGTTGCTTACCTTCCCTGTAGCCATTCATCCAATTTCTTCCTAGACTGAAATGCCAGATATTGTTTTTTCCAGTCCCCTTGCAACTAGGGCATAAGTAATAAGGCCAAAATGAAACCTGATACAGGCTTTCTGTGAAAGGTTTACTTGCTTCATCAAGAGATGAGAGGGCAAACTTCCTCCTGTCTTTGGTGGTTGTGTCAGAATGTGATGCCTGGAGCAGAAAGAGAAACATGCAACTATGAAAGGATAAACCCGAGCACAAAGGTCACCAAACTACAGATAAAGATGGAAAGCACTTGGATTTAATCTAGAAGGGAAGCCAGTTTGAGCATGAAACCCAAATGGGAGGACAAAGTTTAGAGGAAAATGGAAAAACAGAACCTCAGTCCTTCAGGACTGAGGACTAAAGGACTACACAAAGCGAAGTTTATGAACAAACAGTGGCTCAGAGGTTTAAGCATCTGCCTGCAGTGCGGGAGACCTGGGTTCGATCCCTGGGTCAGGAAGATCCCCTGGAGAAGGAAATGGCAACCCACTCCAGTATTCTTGCCTGGAGAATCCCATGGACAGAGGAGCCTGGTGGGCTACAGTCCATGGGGTCACAAAGAGTCGGACACAACTGAGCGACTTCACTCACTCATCCTTTAAACTAATCCTACCTATGCACTTGCCAATTACCTGAGCTAATACACTTCTTTTGTTTTAAAAACCTATTTACATCCTAACTGATACAGTTTATGTTTAGGGGGAAGAGCAAAATCAAGACACTGCAGGAAATGTAAGGAAACTTTCAGAGACAAGAGAATCAGGAACTATAAAGCTAAGAAGCAAGAAATCAGATCATTTCATTCCTAGAGTATATTTCAAAAGTGGTCTAAGAAAACCAAGGATGATTGAGATAAGGCCATTAGATTTGGTAATTAGATTGTCAAGATGACTTTTTAAAAAGCAATTCCAGTGCTGCAATGGTAAAAGAAGTCAGAGTGCAAAGGAAAGAGTAATTTCTACTTTTAAGAACTCCATAATGGACCAAGCCCTTGGAAAGACATGTGACGTGTGTTAAACTCACACACGATTACAACTCTGTGAGGTAAGCATAATATTCTGTGCTGTGCGTAGTCGCTCAGTCTTGTCCGACTCTTTGCGACCCCAGGGACCATAGCCCACCAAGCTCCTCAGTCCATGGTGATTCTCCAACAAGAACACTGCCTTGGGTTGCCATGCCCTCCTCGTATAACATTCTGCTGCTGCTAAGTTGCTTCAGTCATGTTGGACTCTGTGCGACCCCATAGACAGCAGCCCACCAGGCTCCCCCGTCCCTGGGATTCTCCAGGCAAGAATACTGGAGAGGGTTGCCATTTCCTTCTCCAGTGCATGAAGGTGAAAAGTGAAAATGAAGTCGCTCAGCTGTGTCCAAATCGTAGCGACCCCATGGACTGCAGCCCACCAGACTCCTCNTCCCCCGTCCCTGGGATTCTCCAGGCAAGAATACTGGAGAGGGTTGCCATTTCCTTCTCCAGTGCATGAAGGTGAAAAGTGAAAATGAAGTCGCTCAGCTGTGTCCAAATCGTAGCGACCCCATGGACTGCAGCCCACCAGACTCCTCCGTCCATGGGATGTTCCAGGCAAGAGTACTGGAATGGGGTGCCATTGCCTTCTCCTATAACATCCTACTTTATAGATAAAGAATACAGCCCGAGTAGTAACTTGCCCACAGCCACACAGACAGTAACTGGTTTCAGTAGACTTTAAAATCAGATCTTTAAAGCTTAAAAGTAAATGTTCTTCCTACTATACCCCTTCATGGATCACAGCCTTGTTGCAGTAAAGGGGCTTGGGTAACTCAATGATGCTATCACCCATGCTGTACAGGGCCACCCAAGACAGACGGGTCATAGTGAAGAGTTCTGACAAAACACAGTCCACTGGAGGAGGAAATGGCAAACCACTCCAGTATTCCTGCCGCGAGAACCCCATGAACAGTATGAGGCCAAAAAACATGACACTGGAAGATGAGCACCACAATTAAAAGGTGCCCAACATGCTCCTGGGGAAGAGTGGAGGCCAGTCGTTACTAGCTCCAGAAAGAAAGCAGTGGCTGGACCAAAGCGGGCATGACGCTCGGCTGTGCGGATGTGTCTGATGGTTAAAGTAAAGTCTGACGCTGTAAAGAGCAATGCTGAATAGGAACCTGGAACGTTAGGTCCATAAATCAAGGCAAACTGGATGTGGTGAAGCAGGAGGTGGCAAGAATGAACATCTTAGGAATCAATGAACTAATATAGATGAGAATGGGCGAATTTAATTCAGGTGACCGTTATATCTACTACTGTGGGCTAGAATCCCTTAGGAGAAAGAGAGTAACCTTTATCGTCAACCAGGGTTCTAAATGCATACTTGGGTGCAATCTCAAAAAATAATAATAATCGCAGTGCGTTTCCAAGGCAAACTGTTCAATATCACACTTATCTTAAGTCTATGCCCCAACCACTAACGCTAAAGAAGCTGAAGTTGAACAGTTCTATGAAGGAGAACTGCTGTAGTTCTTGAACTACACCTTCTAGAACAAACACCAAAAAAAGATGTCCTTTTCATCACAGGGGATTGGAACACAAAGTAGGAAGTCAAGAGACACCCAGAGTAACAGGCAAGTTTTGCCTTGGAGTGCAAAAGCAGGGCAAAGGCTAATGAGTTTTGTCAAAAGAACATGCTGGTCAAAGCAAACACCCTTTTCCAACAACCAAGAGACAACTATACACATGGATATCACCAGATGGTCAATACCAAAATCAGATTGATTATGTTCTTTGCAGCTGAAGATGGAAAAGCTCTATACAGTCAGCAAAAACAAGACCTGGAGCTGACTGTGGCTCAGATCATGAGCTCCTAATAGCAAAATTCAGGCTTAAAGTGAAGAATATAGGGAAAACAACTAGGTCATTTAGATATGACCTAAATTAAATCCCTTATGANTTGCAGCTGAAGATGGAAAAGCTCTATACAGTCAGCAAAAACAAGACCTGGAGCTGACTGTGGCTCAGATCATGAGCTCCTAATAGCAAAATTCAGGCTTAAAGTGAAGAATATAGGGAAAACAACTAGGTCATTTAGATATGACCTAAATTAAATCCCTTATGATTATACAGTGGAGGTGACAAATAGATTCAAGAGATGAGATCTGGTACAGAAAGTACCAGATTCATAACACTGAAAGAGGTTCATATATGAGTTATTGAAAAAGGTTCATATGTTTGTATATGAGTTTACATACAAAGTTCATCACCATAAAGAGGTTCATAACATTGTATAGGAGGCAGTGACCAAACTACTCTAAAGAAAAAGAAATGCAAGAAGGTAAAGTGATTGTTTGAGGAGACTTTACAAAAGAGCTGAGGAAAGGAGAGAAGGGAAAGGCAAGGGAGAAAGGGAAAGATATACTCAACTGAATGCAGAGATCCAGAGAATACCAAGGAGAGATAAGAAGCCCTTCTTAAATGAACAATGCAAAGAGAGGAAAACAACACATTGGGAAAGACTAGAGATCTCTTCAAGAAAACTGGAGACATCAAGGGAACATTTCATGCAAGAATGGGCACCATAAAGGACAGAAATGGTAAGCACCTAATAGAAGGAGAAGACAGTAAGAAGAGGTGGCACAAATACACAGAACGGTACACCAGCTGGTGTGGTCACTCCCCTAGAGCCAGACATCCTGGAGGGTGAAGTCAAGGGGGCCTTAGGAAACATTACTACCAACAAAGCTAGTGTAGGTGATGGAATGCCAGTTGAGCTTTTTAAAATTCTAAAGATGACGTTGTTAAAAGTGCTGCACTCAATATGTTAGCAAATTTGGAAAACTCAGTTGTGGCTACAAGACTGGAAAAGGTCACAGTTTTCACTCCAATCCCAAAGAAAGGTAATGTCAAAGAATGTTCAAACTACCATACAACTGTACTCATTTCACGTGCTAACAAGGTTACGCTCAAAATCCTTCAAGCTAGGCTTCAAAAGAATGTGAACCTGGAACTTTCAGATGCACAAGCTAGGTTTTGAAAAGGCAAAGGAAGCAGGCAGCAAACTGCCAACATTTGCTGGATCACAGAGAAAGCGACAGAATTCCAGAAAAACATCTGCTTCTGCTTCATTGACTGTGCTAACGCCTTTGAATGTGTGGATCATAACAAACTGTGGGAAATTCTTAAAGAAATAGCAGTACCAGACCTTTTTATCTGCCTCCTGAGAAACCTATATGCAGGTCAAGAAGCAACAGTTAGAACCGGACATTGCACAACTGACTGGTTGCAAACTGGGAAAGAGTACAATAAAGCTGCATGTTGTCACCCTACTTATTTAACTTATATGCAGAGTACAGCATGAGAAACGCTGGGCTGGAGGAAGCACAAGCCGGAATCAAGATTGTTGGGAGAAATATCAACAGACTCAGACAAGGAGATGATACCACTCTAAGGGCAGAAAGTGAAGAGGAACTAAAAAGCCTCTTGATAAGGGTTAAAAAAGAGCATGAAAAAGTTGGCTTGAAACTCAACATACAAGAAACTAAGATCATGGCATCTGGTCCCATCTCTTCATGGCAAATAGAAGGGGAAAAACTGGAGGGAGTGACAGATTTTATATTCTTGGGTTCCAAAATCACTGTGGATGGTGACTTCAGCCATGGAATTAAAAGATGCTTGCTCCTTGGAAGAAATTCTATGACAAATCTCAACAGCATACTGAAAAGGAGAGACATCATTTTGCTGACACAAGTGCCTATAGTCAAAGCTATGGTCTTTCTAGTAATCACGTACGGATGTGAGAGCTGGACCATAAAGAAGACTGAGTGTCAAAGAACTGAGAATTGTGGTGCTGGAGAAGGCTCTTAGGAGTCCCGGGACTGCAAGGAGATCAACCACTTCTAAAGGAAATCAACCCTGAATATTCATTGGAAGGATTGACGCCGACGCTGAAGCTTCAATACTTTGGCCACCTGATGCGAAAAGCCAACTCACTGGAAAAGACCCTGATGCTAGGAAAGACTGAAGACAAAAGGAGAAGGAGGTGGCAGAGGATGAGATGGCTAGGCAGTGTCACCGACTCGATGAACATAAATTTGAGCAAACCCCAGGAGATAATGAGGACAGAGGAGCCTCCCAGGCTGCAGCCCATGGGGTCGCAAACAGCTGGACCCAACTGAGCGACTGAACAACTATACCAGGCTCCTAGGATTAAAGAATAAAATGCAGTGGCGCAGCAGGCTCAAAATTCAGACTGGCTTCTGTGAGCTGCACGGCACACAGCACTGTGCTTGGCAGCCCTGGCAAAGGTATATTTAAGCATGTATGCAGGCTAGCGAGGGCAAGACTGAAAAAGGCGTGCTAACGGATAATTACTGAGAAAGAAATATAGAGAGGGATATCATGGACACATCGGGAGAAGGTTGCTCTTGAAGAAAAGGAAGGACAATTCCTTCTTTTCAGATAAAAGTTATGACCAACCTAGACAGCACATTGAAAAGCAAAGACATTACTTTGCCAACAAAGGTCTGGCTAGTCAAGGCTATGGTTTTTCCAGTGGTCAGGTATGGATGTGAGAGTTGGACTGTGAAGAAAGCTGAGAATTCAGAAAACTAAGATCATGGCCCCATCACTTCTTGGAAATAGATGGGGAAACAGTGGAAACAGTGTCAGACTTTATTTTGGGGGGCTCCAAAATCATTGTAGATGGTGATTGCAGGCATGAAATTAAAAGACGCTTACTCCTAGGAAGGAAAGTTATAACCAACCTGGATAGCATATTCAGAAGCAGAGAAATTACTTTGCCAACAAAGGTCTGTCTAGTCAAGGCTATGGTTTTTCCAGTGGTCATGTATGGATGTGAGAGTTGGACTGTGAAGAAAGCTGAGCACCGAAGAATTGATGCTTTTGAACTGTGGTGTTGGAGAAGACTCTTGAGAGTCCCTTGGACTGCAAGGAGATCCAGTCAGTCCACTCTAAAGGAGATCAGTCCTTGGTGTTCTTTGGAAGGACTGATGCTAAAGCTGAAACTCCAGTACTTTGGCCACCTCATGCGAAGAGTTGACTCATTGGAAAAGACTCTGATGCTGGGAGGGATTGGGGGCAAGAGGAGAAGGGGACGACCGAGGATGAGATGGCTGGATGGCATCACCAACTCGATGGACATGAGTTTGAGTGAACTCCGGGAGTTGGTGATGGACAGGGAGGCCTGGTGGGCTGCAGTTCATGGGGTTGCAAAGAGTTGGACAGGACTGAACAGCTGAACTGAACTGAACAGCTCAGCTTGAGGCACTCAGAAAGTGCTTGAGGGAAAATTAATCTCAGTCCCTCCCTATCTAGAGAGGCTGACATTAAAGTAAAGCCTGTAATAGCCAGAGGCTATGTTAGCACCCTCTGGTGCAGACCCTGCATCCTGCCCCAACAGCCCATCCTCTGTAGCCTGCAAAGGTTTCCGAGTGAGGAATGGTTGTTTGCTTGAAGACTGAAAACATGGCAGTCATGGGTGGAGCTCCAGCCCACAAAGTAACCTGGTTACAAAATCAGCTTCTAAAGTTGTTAACCACTTTGCAGTCACCATGGCACTGGTGAAACCTGTGGTTCTCTCATCAGGAAAACACAATCCAGGGAAACACATACTAACAAATGATTTCAGAAGGTTCATATATGAGAAACCTCTTTCTTTGGAAGTCATATCCACAAGAGTATTCTAAGAATCAGACTGAACTAAATGGCAAAGCCCAATTTATACTGCCACAACTACCTACTAAGCGCCCTTCATCAATTTAGACTTGCAAATTTGTATGCACGCCTAAGCCAAGGCTCAGAATCCTAACTGCTAAGCCCCCAAACTCCCATCTGGGTCTCAGCTCCAGGGCACACTGAGTCTGCGATTCGCCATTCTGAGCCCTCTCCTAGTTCTGCTCACCTTTCCCGGCTCTGTGCTCAAGCCAGCAGCAGGCAACCAATGAGTTCTTCCATTTCCGAGTCCCTCTTCCCCGCCCCCGCCCTGCCAATTGACCCTCAGGCGACTGAGTTTTAGATACTCAGTTCCCCACCCCCGAGATTTTTATTTTTCTTGCATCAGTGCCACTCCTGGGTTAAGAAGCAGAAAACTGGAATAAGGCCTCTTGGAAGTTAGGTGTTCTGAACCCTGAGACCACCAATCTGAAAGGGGAAGAGGTGTGGCGCGAGGGCTGTGTATCGAATGATATACAGTGGTTTCTGAACCCTGGACTGGGACTTGGACCTGTGGCCTGGGCCACTCATCACACATGCGGTCTGGTTTCGGCTCTGCCTGGCAGAATCACCTAGCTGGGTGTTGCAGCCCACCGCTGGCCCGCGATGTAGCCGATGCACTCGCAGTGCTTGGGGATCTGTAAGGGAAACAGCAGACTGCGCATGTGCAGTAGACCTGGCGCCCCTGTAGCCCGGGAGCAGCCCTCTCTATTCTCTTAGGGCCGTCGAAGAGGGCTTGGAGTCGAAAAGTCAGGCAGAAGGTTCTGCAGCTTAGTTGTGGAGGGTGTATGAATGTTGACATGCTGCTTAATTGGGTGTTACTGCGGTCGTGTGCATAGGAACCCAAGACGCTTGGGACTGAACAAAGTAAACCCACGTGGATGCCCCTGTGCGCCAGTGTTGTTTTATGAGTTCCGGTGGTGTGGGAGTGGGCACACATTTAGAGACAGTAATGAGACTGTGTGGGAAAGAGTATGGCTGGAAGTGTGAAGTGAGGAGGGTGAGAGTGCAGAGCTGGAATCACATGCCGTCGGGATATTTTGGCATGAAGCACATGGAAACTGCGGGGAAATCGGGAAATGGATCTGGCAGGTGAGAGATGATGGATGGCTGGTTAGGAAGGGGATGGATCAGTACATGCCTCGAGGTTTAGGAAACATCTATGCCTTAAATCTCCTCGCTGAGGGCCAGCGGGGCATCTAGGCCTTCTTACCTGTATGTCTGGACCACCCATTGCGAGTCCGGGCAGAAAACGAAGTGGAAATTTCCATAGTATGGGTTGCAGTCTTACGGAATCCCCTATGCGAACCAGGAAGCTCTTCTAGATCCCCACCTAGGAGGGAAACAGTTTCTAGCTTGACTCTCCCTCAGACACACGAACACAACTCAATCGCAAAAATGGAAGAGGAGGTGTTCAGAGCGCTGTAAAGCTAAACTGGGATCGGTTGCCTTTCGCTAGAAACGCCAGATACTAAAATAAAGATCATTTGATTTTTTTTTTAGAAGAGCTGACTCATTGGAAGAGACCCTGATGCTGGGAAAGATCGAAGGCAGGAGGAGAAGGGGACAACAGAGGATGAGATAGTTGGACGGCATAGCCAACTCAATGGACATGAGTTTGGGTAAACTCTGGGAGTTCGTGATGGACAAGGAGGCCTGGCATGCTGTAGTTCATGGGGTTGCAACGTCGGACATGATTGAGCTACTGATGTGAACTGATGTGGGATTATATTAAAAAGCTATGCCACCATTTCCATTTTATTTTGATCCATACTTCTCTTACTCATAATTTCAATTGGCTATAGATATTTGCATGTAGCATTAGCCATATAAAATGCACACTCTTTGCTCTTTCAAATGTTCATTGTGTTGGAAATATGCTTGGAACAGTAGTTCTCAAAATCCAGTCATCTGTGGTTGTTCTATACAGGCTAATGCTTGAGAACCACTGATCCAGAATTATGTTCTTCACTGTTAGTTTCTAGCACCAGTACATGTTAAGAAGCATAGGCAACCCATCTCATTGAAGTCCCTAGCAGCTGATTTTTATTTTGAATCAACATGCTTTTAAAAGTTAAAAACTCAGTTGATTCACCATGTCAGCCAATGAGACTGTGATCAAGGTAGTACTTGAATAGCTGTTGTTTATTGAATACATAAGATGTGAACAATACTTGACATGTATGAACTCTTTTAATCCTTATAACAACTCCATGAGAAATTGAGACCCAGAGACCTCAGGGAAATGGCTTAATGTCACAAAACTGGTAAGTGGTAGTTGTAGGTTTGAAACCCCTCCATTCTGACTCCAGAACCTTTATCACTACTTTTGTTTCTTATTAAGTATGCTTTTGGGGTAAAATTTAATAAAAAATGATCACAAAGAAATCACTAATTTTATTTTTAGCTTCCTCAAAGATAGAAGGATGATGGGTAAGTGATAGAGGCTCAGTTTTGTTGCTTAGAGATAATACAACTTTTCTTGTATCTCTCTTGTTGTCACCAACCATTATCTTTTTAACATTAATGTTAGAAATAAGTGGATAATGAACTTTACTGGCCATAAAAGAAAACAAAAGTGAAGTAAAATTCCCATTGTATTATTAATACTCAATACCACTGAAAGAAAATCAAAATTATATTAAATGGAATATACTGTTTTATGCTACTTGCCTCCTAAGGTTCCCTAGCATGACATGGTTTTATATTCCTAAGCTATCAGGGAGAGATTTTTTTCCCCTAGTGAATCACAAAGGGAAGTCCAGGAATGAATAGTGGTTGGGAGTCCCTTGGTGTTGCACATGGGGTCTGCCCCAGTCACTTCCATGAGCTTCACAATGTAAATGTCTCAGGTTTAGTGCCTCCAGCACCAAGTTTTCTCTCTGGTTATTTTGAGCAGTCACATGGAGATCTTGACTCCTCAGATCCCCTTTCTGTGATGTGTCCGTGTGTTTGTTTGGCTAAGTGAGAGATGCTGGAGGTTGCTGAGGATTAGGTCAGCCCTTGAATGTTTGAGTGTGACGCTGTGTGCTGCTGCTGCTGCTGCTAAGTCACTTCAGTCGTGTCCGACTCTGTGTGACCCCATAGACGGCAGCCCACCAGGCTCCCCCATCCCTGGGATTCTCCAGGCAAGAATACTGGAGTGGGTTGCCATTTCCTTCTCCAATGCATGAAAGAGAAAAGTGAAAGTGAAGTCGCTCAGTCTGTCCGACTGTTGGCGACCCCATGGACTGCAGCCCACCAGGCTACTCCATCCATTGGATTTTCCAGGCAAGAGTACTGGGGTGGGGTGCCATTGCCTTCCCCGGTGACGCTGTGTATTGACTCTAATTCTAGGATGTAAACTTCCGAGGGCAGAGAGCAGTTCTTAATCAACTGGAGTATTCTCTGATCCTTTGTTCTTCTTACCAGCCTGACCGAGAACTCTCTCTTTAATAATGTTGATTTGATCATTAGGTTCCTGAAGTGTTTTTGTCTTTTTTTTTTTTTTTAATAGCAGGGGACCTTGTAGTTAGTCCTGCTCCCTACCTCAAAAAAGAAATGAATACTTATGAAATAAATTGTTGTTATGCTAAGCAGGATCCATTTACTTTTGTTCACTGATAAGGGATACTTTCACCATTGTGCAATTACCAATGCAGTAATCCATTCAGGCAAGAATCCTCTGTGGATGCTAAAATCCTTGGATAAAAGGTTTCTGATGAGCAGAATATTAGCAGAGTCTCAAAACGTCACTTCACAGATCATATATTGATTTAAAAGGGAAGAAGTCACTTTCGCAGTGAAGAAATCTGGTGGACAGTACCTTAACCAAGTCATAAAACTTGTCATCACTAAATGGCCAAATGGCATCATGAACTTCCTGATGTAATGCGATGGAAGGGTATAGGATCATGCACAGAATATTCCTGACAAACTTGTGTAATCTGAATCTGATCATCAGGCAAAGCCAGATTGATCAACTTTTTACAAGTTGCCCGGCCAGAATTCTTTATGCAAAATCAGTTTCATGAAAGACAAACATAAGCTGGGACCTATTCTAAATTAAAAGAGAATAAAAAGACACATCCCTTAAATGTATGATCTTTGATTAGGTTCTGAATGGCAGTGAACAGCAATCAATAAAAGGACATAGTGGGACTTCTGATGAAATGTGAGCATTCTGATGAAATGTGGGTCTGAGAATGATGATGATGTGGGGTGGGAGGGGGAGGTTCATGTTTGGGAGTTCATGTACACCCATGATGGATTCATGTCAATGCATGCCAAAACCAATACAGTACTGTAAAGTAAAATAAAGTAAAAATAAAAATTAAAAATAAATAAATTAATTAATTAAAAAAAAAAAGAAAATCTTGTTCTTCGGACATATTAAGCTAACGTAAATGGAAGGGAAGTTTCTGCACCTTCTTTCAAACAGTTAAACTACAATAACAAGAAAGCAGCTATATTTGGTATTGGAGAGAGAGGCAAAATATTAACCACTTTTAAATTTGGGTATCTGCGTAAAGGCTGTGTGTATGGAGTTCATGTTACTACTTGTTCAACTTTTATGAAAGCTCTTTCATGACTCAACTGCTGGTGCTTCTTTTTCTATCACCTGTGGGGTGGTGACCCATATGGCTTCACATGCTATGCATTTTGGTTCTGGACTCTATTTTAAAACATATTTCTGTGTACTTATAGTGAGAGAGTCATCACCCTGTAGTTCTACTTGGAACTAAGAATTATGATTTTCTCAGTTATAATAAGCCCCTTATAATAAGCCCCTATCGTGATTTGGTGAGCTTTTATTAATATCATATACATATTTGTTGAACTAATGAAGTTAAGTGTCTTACAGAAAATAATATCCAAAAATGGCTTGTTCATGTGAGTTTTATAGCTGTTAATAAACGGTCAGAGTCATTGTACCCTATCTCTCCTCCTCTCATCCTGTCTTCAGAGGCCAACCACCACCTCTTCATACGTATAACCTGGCAGTCCCTTGCCTCAGCTGCAAAACCTTTCTCTCACTTTCTGTCCTGGGACTTTCCTTATATCAGTGTGCTTCTTTGGACAAGTAGGAGCGAGTTTGTAACACTCGAGATGACTCTAACCCAATGGAGAACTAGAGTCAGAGGGTAAATATTCTTTCATTCTCTAGGAGGGAAAATCTGAGGCTTATTTCATGGAGCTCCTTAGAGTGCTCCCAGGATAATGTAGCCCTAGTTGTCCATATTGGTGACCAGTTCAATTATGCACCTTTGAAATGGCTTTTCCTCCTTTCTTTCTTATTTTTTTTTTAAACGTTTTCAAGATGGGAATATAGTCCCCATTTCAAAGATAAGTGTGTTGAAGCACTGATAATTTATTTGCTCTGATGTTACTAGCTCATATTGGCACAGCTGGTACTGACTTCAGGTCTGACAAAGTCCTTGCCCCTCCATTTCTTGATTCCCAGTAGCCCCATCCCTCTGTGTATCATTCTAGCTGCCTGAATCAGACACCCTAGCTTGGGGACAGAATCGTCCACTCTGCTGTACATTAACCCTCCAAGCATCACTTGGGATACTGTCAGACTGCAGGGCAGCCAGGATTCCTTGTAATGTTGGACGCTGCCCTACAAGATCGTCACACAGTTGGGGATGGAGTAGGACACGTTCAAAACTCGAGGAACTGAACAGGTGAAATTTACCGTGACGTCAATTTGTCCTCAAATTCCTGGTCACTTCTACGTGTTTTCTTTTTTGGGTCCCTACCTCCCACCCCTGCCATCAGTGATCTCAATGCAAATACACTTGGGGTGTATTGCTTGCTGGATGCTCCGGCCCCTGGACGCAAATGGTGACACCATCATTCGGGGGCTTCAGGATCCTTCCCCTCATTGGTTGCCTGGAGCTCTTGGACCACCCCAGACGCAGAGATGCGGAAATAAGAGCAGCTGCTGGTGCTGGAGGCATCAGAGGCAGGCATTACCAGATCGTGTCACTTCTGCAGTGCCATCGCCTGCCGCCAAGGCTACTGTCACTGCTCCCTCCTCTGCTCCAAGCCGCCCAGTTCCTGTTGCCAGGTAAGTCTGGAGACTCCAGCTTAGCTGGATTCTATTCTCTCCCCCTCCCTTCCCTTTCCTCGTTACTTTTTCTTACCGGATCCCCTTTCCGATATCAAGAGTGTCAGTCCACGTTCTCATCACACTCTGTGTCACTCCGCTGTTCTTCCCAAGGATTCCTCCACATAGGTAACACTGAATGGTCTCAGTTCCCGGACTTTATGCTCCACTCTCCCCTTGCTACACCGGGCTCCAATCTTGCTTTCTCCCGCTGCACACGTGTTTTGGTCAGTTTCTAGATTTTGGAGTTCTCCAGGTGCCACCCACAGAACAGGACGCAGGAATAACTTTGTGCGGACCGAACGCTCTCGGATCATATCTCATGCCTAGTGGTCAGTGGGAAATGGGTTCCAAACTTGCGCCATGGGTTCAGAACTTGGTCCAGCCAAAGCAGGTGGCAAATAGGTACAACGACTGAGGGGCAGGTAACTGTTAAACACAAGCCCCAGTTGCAGGTTCTGGGAGCTTTTTTCCCAGTTTAAGTTCTGGGTCCCAATTTGAGACTCCCAGCTTGCTTCTTACAGGGTCCTCTTTGCCATAGTGTGGAGTGGCTGACCGGTAGAATTTGGTTTTTTACTTTTCAGGGATTCCAACTGCAATGGTAAGTCCTCTCTAACCCCCTTCCCCAATGAGATATGAGGAAAAGCCCAGCACCAGCAGGATAGCTCTGGGTGGCTCAAGGGGGAAAGCTGTGGTGACAGGTACTCCCAGTCTGTCCTCCAGGAGTCCTGGCCAACAGGAAACCATGGTGAAGGGGAGTGAAATGACCAGCCTGAAACCAGGATGCAAGGGTGTTAGAAGCCGAGGTAGCAGTAGAGCCCAGGTCTCTGGGTTCACAAAACGAACTGCTGCAGGTGGTGATGTCACCTTCCCCCTTGCAGAGAGGCGTCATGGGGTTCTGGAAGTTTCTGCCCTTTCTGGTCCTCAGCGTCCTGTTCGTGTACCAGGCAGGCATGCTCCAGGCGGCACCATTCAGGTAAGACAGTCCCGCCAGGTGCACTCTCACCTCCCATAAATCCTGTGTTCTCAGCTGTGCTGTGCTGAATCCTTAACAACTGGCTCCTGGTGCGGGGGATGAATGGTGGTAATGTATGAATGTATACTTGTATAGAAAGCTTATCATAAACTTTTTATAACACAAGGATGTATAGCACACAGTTTACAAATAGGCATAAGACAGTACTCTTCATTATAAGTTTCATATAACTCATTGAACTTCATAACATATTTTTGTTGCTTTTACCAAACATTTGTATCATGAACAAAGATAGTTGCTAATTTAACCATAATTTGAAAAATAGATTTCATCCTAATCTCCTAACTGCTTGGCCAATACATTTGTCTTTAAGTCTGATATGTGATCTAGTCATCTAATTTCTCATCTTCATTCAAATTATATTTATTAAACTGAAACCATTTTCAGATTCAAACTATCATTATCATTTAATTTTTAATAATAGCTGCATTTAACACTGAGCTCATAAAGATCCAGAAAATCTAACCATCAGTTTCCAGCAAACCATTTCTTGGAAGTCACACCAGAGCCTAACTGCTGGAGAAGCAGCATTTTTGGATAGAAAATGGGCTCATTTCCTCCACTGATAGTTGGAGCAGCCACATCCTCAGGGGAAGCTGCAGAAACCAGGAAACCTGGCTGCTTATCCTGAGGGTGGGGGTAGGCAGGGACTCAGAGCCAGTATTGGACTTGCTTCTTTTCCCTAGGTCAGCCTTGGAGAATGACTTTGATCCTGCTATACTCACAGAGAAGGAAATGTGCCTCCTACTGGCTGCAGTGATGAACGATTATGTGCAGATGAAGACCAGTGAACTGAAGCAGGAGACAGAGGACTTCCGGTAAGGCTCTGCCCTCCACTCTGCTCTTACCCTCTCCCCTGGCTTACTAGGAAGGGGTATCCTGACAGGTAGGAGAGAATATAGCCAGCCAGGCAGCCAGCAAGCTGTCACTGTTCATGCCCGGGGTCCAGCTCTTCTACAGGCTCCACTGAAGACAAAGATCAGGTGAAGGGACTATGGTTGCCCACATGTAAAAAGATGCCTTTCTGAAAGCAGTGGGGGAAGCTGTGGAATTACTCACTCTGGAAATTGTCTGGCAGTCCAGTGCTTCCCTGGTGACTCATTGGTAAAGAGTCTGCCTGCAGTGCAGGAGGTCCAGGTTCAATCCCTGGTTGGGGAAGATCCTCTGGAGAAGGAAATGGAAACCCACTCCAGTATTCTTGCCTGGAGAATCCCATGGTCAGAGGAGCCTGGTGGGCTACAATCCATGGGGTTACAAGAGTTGGACATGATTTAGTGACTAAACCTACCTACCTACCTACTGAGGAAACCTCCCAGGATTGGAGGAGTTTAGCCTCATAAAGTAAACCCAGGGAATGAATCTCATGTATCTCAGGGGATTTAGAAATGTGGGCCCTCCTCATTAACCGGGGCATGATATTCTTTTACACCTGCAAGGCATCATCATTGCACATTTGCAAGGTGAAACCAGAGCCCTTACAAAGGATGGGGTCAGGTAGAGCAGTGTCTGAGGTAGGTCTGGGGCCTTTAGATGTGTAGAATCTGTGGACATGTGCACGTTCTCACTGGACCAGACACCCTTCCCCATCCCCACCTCCCTGTGCACCCTGAGTTTTGAGTTCACACTAGCAGAGCCATGTATTGCACTTGCATCCACCCTGAGGACCTGTCTGCAGAGCAGGAAGAACTGAGCAGCATGTGGAATGCCAGAAAAGGTCACCCCTTCCCCACTGCAGCCCTTCCCCACTCAGCAAACCTGAGTTCTCCTAGTGGAGGGTGTGTGAGCTTGCCTCCTGCCTGCCCCCTCCCACCTCTGCTCCAAGTTCCCCCTCCCTGGTCTAACCTTCTGCAGCCCTAGCCCATGGTATTGTCTAGCTTGTCTTTTCCCTGCAGCCTGGATGGCTCCAGAGCTAAGTGGTGCAGTAATCTGAGTATCTATGTGCTGGGCATATACACACAGGACCTCAACAAGGTTTACATATTCTACTTAACTAAAACTGGGGTCAGAATGCCTGGAAAGAAATCAGTCATGGTCAGAGTTTTAGAGAAAGATCACAACACCTCACATTGCAAGTAAAAATGTTAGTTGGTCAGCCATGTCTGACTCTTTGTGATCCCATGGACTATAGCCCACCAGGCTCCTCTGTCCATGGAATTCTCCAGGGAAAGATACTGGAATGAGTAGCCATTCCTTCCTCCAGGGGATCTTCACAACCCAGGGATCAAACCCAGGTCTCTCAAACTGCAGGTAGATTCTTTACTATATGAGTCACCAGGGATTAGATAAAGACCATGACCCCCTCACATTGGCATGCCCCAAAGTACCTACTCCACCCTTTCCTCTCCTTTCCAATTTCTTTCTTCGGATAACTTGATGCATGTGATCTTCTCTGGTTGCTCTTTGGGCTGGTATCAGTGGCTTTTTTTAGAGCAGTGGATGTCTGGAACATCAGATGGGAGGAGGGAGAGCAGGTCAGAAGAGAATCAGGAAGAGAGCAGGAGAGAGCAGGCAGCCCCAGGAGTACCTGTGGATTTCATAGTACAGCTTCCCAGTCCTGCTTCTGAACATGCCTGTCACTGGGGGAATAAAAGTATATTTCTAAAAACACCAGAGCTGTGGTGGTTATTGCTCTAGCTACATTCCATAGTAGATGGAATCAGGGACCTGTCTGGCAAGTAGCCTTAGCCCTGGGTAGCTGGAGTTAGGGCTTGGTGGGTGGTCCCTGTGAGCAACCTCAGGCAGCAAAAACAGGAGCACTGAGGAGCTACATAGCACCTCTGGGACTTGATGCTATAAATTCACTTCCTCTTCCAGGGGGAAAGGGGAGTTTTTCTTTTCCTAAGAACACTCAGTCCCTGAGAATGGGATGCATCCTTCAGATAGAAGAATGAGGTTGGGTGTGGTACTGTAATCTCTCTAGTCACCTAAGCTTAGTTAAGTTTTCATTTGCATGTATGTTCAGTCATGTCTGACTCTGCAAGCCCATGGACTTTAGCCTGCCAGGCTCCTCTGTCCATGAGATTTTCCAGGCAAGAATGCTGGGGTGGGTTACCATTTTCTCCTCCAGGGAATTTTTCCAACCCAGGAATTGAACCCACATCTACTGCGTCTCCTGCATTGGATTTTTTTTTTTTTTTACTATGGAGCCACATGGGAATTCCAAGGTTTTTACTTGCACAGAAAAGATTGCCTGCTATAATTCTGTGTTCCACAGCTTGTTGTCCAGAGTAGGTTTGGTTTTTCTGACACTCCTGGAAATGGAGAATGATTGTGGCATTTTCTCTTATACTCTATGATTTTCTGCTGTGATTTTGTGCTTAGAAGAAATATTTAAGATTCATTGGTGCCTCTTAGAAAAGTAATTTTGCTGTGGGGTAGCACTTTCCCTCAACCTCTCACTGACAGACTTTCTCTTTTTCTCCATTCTGCAAATCAGCATCACTGCCCAGAAAAGATCCTGTAACAGGGCCACCTGTGTGACCCATAAGATGGCAGGCTCACTAAGCAGATCTGGGAGTGAGATTAAGAGGAACTTCATGTCCACCAATGTGGGCTCCAAAGCCTTTGGCCAGCGCAGCAGGGACCTTCAGAACTGAGCAGTGAAATGACTCCAGGAAGAAAGGTGAGCATGCTAATACCTCAGATAGCAGGGCAAATGGCTGGGTATTGCAGGAGTACAGCCCACACTCTAACACTTCCTATATCATAAAAAAAACCCACAGCAGAGTTGCTGACCCCAGTGTCTAGATATAGAACAGAGACTCTGAATATCTGAAACCCCTCTAACTTGGGTTCATTTCTATTTTCCAGTGTCTTATTGTGACACTGAGAGGAAATATATATTCTATTCATTTAAAATACTGTTCTTTGCAGTTATAATTGTAATTATTCTAGTTTTTTACTTTGAAAGGCAGAGAGCCTTCCCTTTGGAGTAAGCCCTACAATGTCGTGTACATCTGAATTCAGAGTATAGACTTGGGTTCAAATACTGTGTTTGTCTTTACTAACTATGTAACCATGGAGCAGACCCAGTTACCCCATGAGCCTCGGTTTCCTCATATAACTTGAAGGCAACAATAGTACCCATCTTTCATCACTAATATAAAAAGTAATTGAGACAGTACATGACAAGAGCCTCATTATTAATAAGTACTAATATTCTGTTCTTTTTTTTCCTCCTAGGTCACCAAGAAGCTGAACTCCATTTCTTTTAATTTGCATGAAAGCAACTTCTTGAAAAAAAAATTGAATGGAAGACACACATATATGCATGCCTCTTGATACTGAAAACATTTCTTTTTGCTTGAAATAAAGGCAAATGCAGAATAAAATCACTGCAATTACCCAATGTGCATCTTTTTATATTTGATTCTGTATTCAATAAATATGACACATATCTCATTGACTTAGCTGGTAGCAAATCCAGACCCTGTCAGCCAACCTGTTAGCTGTTCTGTGAAACCTCAGGAGCACATGAGGTCGCTGACCTGTGGGTGCCTGGAGGGTGCATAGTAATACGGAGCCTCAGTGGAACTCTTTGTTTAAAGAAATGTTTTTTATCCTGGTGAAGTGCATAATGCACTTCATTAAGATAAAAATATTTTTTCAATACTGTTAAAAGGACAGTTGCTGCTATTTATGCTGTTTTTCCCGTGACAAACTCAGGGAACTGTGAACACTTTGTTGACCAGACTGGCTCAAATGAGGCAATGATACCATGCTTGGGCTGGGTCATCAGCATCATGTACCCTCAGTGTCAAGTGAAAAACCCTTATTTTGGAATTAGTACCCTCGGCATCTCAAAGAGACATTCACATTTATTTTCAGGGAGTGCTCTGGTCCCCAGCTCCAGAGGTTATCTGTTCTCTTCTCCTTGACTCAGATTTCTCCTTACCCATCCCCCATTCCTGCCTTACCTCCCAACAGCCACTCTTCATACCCCCTACAGCCTGCAAAGCCCTTTAGAAGCAGTGGCTCATAATCTGAAAGGGGATCACAGACTGGTAGACCGGGAAAGATCATCAGATACCATCTAATCTAATGTTTTACTTCCTGAGGTGCAGAGAAGAAAAGTGCATTGCTCATAGGCCTGAAAAAAGTTTAACAGAGACATTCCCATGTTTAACCATCACTGAGTCTCTCCTGTAGGCTTAACACTAGCTCCAGGAAGAGCAATGAACAGAACAGACAAAAACCCCTGCATTCATGGGGCTTACATTCTAACCACGGGAGACTGAGGTGATCCAGCTGTAGAGTCAGAGGCTGCTGCTGCTGCTAAGTCACTTCAGTCGTGTCTGACTCTGTGTGACCCCATAGACGGCAGCCCAACAGGCTCCCCCGTCCCTGGGATTCTCCAGGCAAGAATACTGGAGTGGGTTGTCATTTCCTTCTCCAATGCATGAAAGAGAAAAGTGAAAGTGAAGTCGCTCAGTCTGTCCGACTGTTAGCGACCCCATGGACTGCAGCCCACCAGGCTACTCCGTCCATTGGATTTTCCAGGCAACAGTACTGGGGTGGGGTGCCGTTGCCTTCCCCGAGAGCCAGAGGCATTCTGTATTAAAAGGAATCTGGGATGTCATAGGGTCTAAAGGCTTATTAAATGCAGAAATCTCCCAGCGTCAACATTCCTGGTATCTGTTGGAAATATAAGTTACCAGCTATTGACTAACTTCCAAGATGATTGGACAGCCCATTTCACTGGTGGACAGTCAGTTAAGTTTTTTGTTTTTGTTTTTAATGGATTATACTTAAAAAAAAAAGTTTATTTTTGGCTGTGCTGGGTCTTTGCTGCTGTGCAAGGTTTTCGCTAACTGCAGTGAATGGGGGCTAGTCTCTAGTGGTGCACAGGCTTCTCATTGCAGTAGTTTCTCTTGTTGCAGAGTACAGGCTGTAGGTGTGCAGGCCTCAGTAGTTACAGCACATGGGCTCAGTAGTTATGGCTCCCAGGCTCTAGGGCACAGGCTCAATAGTTGTGGTGCGTGGGCTTAGTTGCTCACTGGCATGTGGCATCTCCCCAGACAAGGGATCAAACATGTATTCTGGGCACTGGCAGGTGGATTCTTTACCACTGAGCCACTAGGGAAGCCCTAAGTGGGTTTTGTTAATTAGAACACCATCGCTACTACCTACTGATTCTAGTTATTTCCTCAGAAGCTCATAGAATTACGATCCTTGTTCCCATTCATTCTTTACTCATCATAATATTACATAAAGATAGATCAGACCATGCCTCCCTTAGGTACAGAATTCTCCACTGATTCCACATCTCAGAGTAAACAGTTGGGGCATTGCAGTGGTTTCTTAATAAACTCTACTTTGTCAGATTATATGTATTAAAATTTATTTCCGAATTCAATTTGCTTGTGATTTATTTGGGATTTTGTATTACCTTTGTTAAGTCTATAACTGAGGCTACAGCAATGGTATCACATGAATTGATAAACTTTTGAACTTTTTCTGTTTTAAATCAGTGCAAATACTGTGAAAATTATCTTTGCCCTAAACTTGATGTAATTCACCTGTGAAATTTTCTCACAGAGTTCCTTCATAACATAGTACCTAGCAAAGTTTTCAATTTCTGCCAAGGTTACTCAATTCTATTATTATTTTGTTTTAACATATAGAATAATATATATTCTTATTTTATATGTATTTCTGTGAAACTTTTAAATTTTTACATGCATTAGCAAATTGGACTTTTTCGTTATAATTTAAAATCTTCATATTTGAGGCTATGTCTTCTTTTTCATTCTGGATGTAGTATATCTGTATTTTCCTTAGTCTAAGAGGCATATGACCTGACTCTGTATCATTTCTCTGATCTCCTCCTAACCCACTGCTTGCTCTACTCCCAGCTTTCTCTAGGTCTTTGCATTTACTTTTTTCTCTGCCTGGCATGCTATTCCCTCAATGTCTTGCATGACTAACACACTCCCTTTCTTTCAGAAGTCTGCTGAAACATCACCTGCTCAGAAAAGGCTTTCTTGTATACTTATATATGAAATGGCTCTGATCACTCTCTACCAACATTATTCAGGCTTATTTTACCAATACAGAGCTTACCATTATTTTATCCACATAAAACCTATCACTGTCTAAAATGTTATATATTTAGTGAGTCTATGTACTTCCACTAGCATGTAACTCTATGAGAGAAGTTGCATGGATATTTATCTATATTCCTGGAGTGCAGAAAAAATTTTGAACACAGTAGCCCTTCAATAAATACCTGTTGAGTTAATAAACTATAAACTCTATGAACTTTGGACTTTTTTCCCCTCTGAATTCATCTTTAACCATGCATCATACATGGTTTTGAGAAGTAAGGCTGTCATTTTAAAAATAATCTTTAATTTTTCTTTTGCTATCTACTTTAACTGAAAAGTTATTTAGTAGAGAAATTTCAAATTTAAAATAGCTTTTAAAATTACACTTCAGTTATTTAGTTCTAGACTTTTTGCATTGAGTTTTGACGAAGTGATCTCTATAATTTTTGCTTGGAAATGTATTTAGATTTTATTTGAGGCATATCATTGTGGCCCTTTCTCACAAGTGTTATAAAAGTAACAGAAAATAAAGTACTTTCCCTGAACTTAAAATTTTCATATAGGTATCTATCTATATGTATGTCTATGGATATGTAATTAAAGGGATTAATTATATTATTCTTATCTACTATTTTTGCCTGGGTAGTTGATCAAAGACTAAGAGGGCAGTATTTCCAAGTATTATTTTGTCTCTGTGAATTATACCCTCATATTTCTAAAAATATTTACATATTATAAAGGTTTTCTTGTTTAAAAATCTACTTTATGTATAATCTATATAATATAAAATGATATAGATGAATTATATTTCCATGATTTTTACCAAAAGTATACCACACAACCTATGTAACCATCATAATAGAAGGCATGGAATATTTCCATCATTTCAGAATGTTCTTTATGTTACTTTGAAGTCAATATCCTCTGAACCTCTACCTTTTATAATCACCAATTATATAATTATATAATTTCTGTCACTGTGGATTCATTTTTCAATAGATATATGCTATGGCATCTGGTCCCATCACTTCATGGAAAATAGATGGGGAAACAATGTCAGGCTTTATTTTGAGGGGCTCCAAAATCACTGCAGATGGTGACTGCAGCCATGAAATTAAAAGACGTTTATTCCTTGGAAGAAAAGTTATGACCAACCTAGATAGTATATTGAAAAGAGATATTACTTTGCCAACAAAGGTCCGTCTAGTCAAGGCTATGGTTTTTCCAGTGGTCATGTATGAATGTGAGAGTTGGACTATAAAGAAAGCTGAGCACCAAAGAATTGATGCTTTTGAACTGTGGTGTTGGAGAAGACTCTTGAGAGTCCCTTGGACAGCAAGGAGACCTAACCAGTCCATCCTAAAGAAAAGCAGTCCTGAGTGTTTATTGGAAGGATTGATGCTGAAGCTGAAACTCCAATACTTTGGCTACCTGATATGAAGAACTGATTCATTAGAAAAGATCCTGATGCTGTGAAAGATTAAAGGTGGGAAGAGGGGACAACAGAGGATGAGATGGTTGGATGCCATCACCAGCTTAATGGACATAAGTTTGAGTAAGCTCCGGGAGCTAGTGATGGACAGGGAAGCCTGGCATGCTGCAGTCCATGTGGTCGCAAATAGTTGGACATAACCAAGCTACTGAACTGAACTGAACTGAATATATTAGTATGGGCTCCCCTGATAGTTCAGTTGGTATAAAATCTGCCTGCAATGCAGGAGACCTTGGTTCAATTCCTCAGTTGGGAAGATTCACTGGAGAAGGGATAGGCTACCCACTCAAGTATTCTTGGGCTTCCCTTGTGGCTCAGCTGGTAAAGAATCCACCTGCAATGAGGAAGATCTGGGTTCGATCCCTGGGTTGGGAAGATCCCATGGAGAAGAGAAAGACTACCCACTCCAGTATCCTGACCTGGAGAATTCCATGGAATGTAGAGTCCATGGGGTCACAAAGAGTCAGATATGACTGAATGAATTTCACTTTCATTTTCATGTGTCAGTATACAATTATTTGGGAAACTAATGGGATGTTAGTAAAGTATTAATCCTCAAGAGTTGGAATGAAGAAATTCAGTAGCATTCCACTGCATACCAAAATTTGTTGGACAAACAGATGTATTATTTTCAGCTTTGGTTATTATGCATCACACTCTTACGAACATTCATGTATAAATATTTCTAGGAACAGCTTAAGTCATTTCTCTTGGATAAATAGCTAAAAGTTGTTTGGTAAGTGTTTGTTATAACTAAACTGACTAAGCCAGTTTACAAATGGCTCTGTCATTTTACACTCCCAGCATAAATCTTAGATCATTTAACTTGCTGCATACAACCTTGACAATGATTGGTATTTTCGGCCTTTATAATTTTAGCCATGCTCATGATACTGTAGCAGATTCTCATTGTGAGATTTAATTTTTGTCTCCCTAATAACTCCTGATAATTGAACAGCCTTTCATGAGCCTACTGGCCATTTGTTTATATTCTTTTGTGAAGCTCTTTTTTCACTATTTTTCCCATTTTTAGTTGGACACCTTATCTTCTTACTAATATAGTTATAAAAGATCTTAATATTATTCTAGATATGAATCCTGCTTCTTTTAGAGAATTATTTCACTTACCTGCTCACATTTCTCTTCCTCTTAAATAACTTCTGTGGGAGGCCAGATGCCACGAAATGAGGCTGTTCAAGCAGGCTGTGGAGAAGTCTGCTTAACATAGCTGTGTGTTAAGAAATGCATGTCTCTGTGTGTACCCCATTGTTCATTGCAGCACTGTATACAGTAGCTAGGACACGGAAGCAACCTAGATGTCCATTGGCAGGCGAATGGATAAGAAAGCTGTGGTACATATACACAACGGAATATTACTCAGCTATTGAAAAGAACGCACTTGAATCAGTTCTAATGAGGTGGATGAAACTGGAGCCTATTGTATAACAGAGTAAAGTCAGAAAGAAAAACACCAATACAGTATATTAACGCATATATATGGAATTTAGAAAGATGGTAACAATGACCCTTTATAAGAGACAGTAAAAGAGACACAGATAAAAAAACAGGCTTTCGGACTCTGTGAGAGAAGGCGAGGGTGGGATGATTTGAAAGAACAGCACTGAAACATGTATATTACCAGATGTGAAACAGATCACCCGTCCAGGTTCGATGCATGAAACAGAGTGCTCAAAGCCAGCACCCTGGGACACCCCTGAGGGGTGGGATGGGAAGGGAGGCGGGAGTGGGGTTCAGGATGGGGGACACATGCACACTCATGGCTGATTCACGTCAATGTATGTCAAAACCCACTACATTACTGTAAAGTAATTAGCCTCCAATAAAAATAAATAATAAATTTAAAAAAAAAGAAATGCCTGTCTCTGACCAATAGCCAGCAAAGAATGGAGGCCTGTCAACAGCCAAACGAATGAGTTTGTAGGTGGATTCTTCGGCTCCCTTTGAGCCTGGGTTTGACTGTGGACATAGCTGAGAGATGGACAACCACCTCAGGAGAGACCCTGAATCAGAACCACCCAGCTGAGCCTCTCGCAAATAGCCTGCCCTCATAAACTGTGAAGGAAACAGGCATTTGTTCTTCTGAACTACTCAACTGAGCACGCGCGCACACACACACACACATTTTGAGAAAATTTGCTACACAGCAATAGATAACTAATATCCATCCAAACTATGATAATGTTAGTGCTTCCCTGGAAAACACATTCAAGAGAAGTTGGCTAGATAAGCAGACCTGAGTTTAAACTGGAAGTCACAGTTCCTGAAAAGGATGCATTGTCAGATTTCTTTCCCCTGGTCCCCAAACTCAGATCATATCAGGTGCAACTTCCTAAGTGGCTTGCACTCCAAACAAAATTAAGTCTTTCTGCTCCTCCTTATTGGGCTTCCCTCATGGCTCAGCTGGTAAAGAATCTACCTGCAATGCAGGAGACTTGGGTATTGAGTGTTTTTTACCAGCAGCCTCTTTCTCTCTCTGAGTTCTCAATGTCCCTATAGCTACTCTTCCACATTATACTTTCTGCCTGTAAGGTTCTCCTGGTGAGAAGAAACCATTAAGATCATATAGCCGAACCTTCATGCTTGAATTACTCTATAATTCCCCCAACTGGTCTTCTAGCTTACTTTTAAAAGTGTGATTCACAATCTACTGATGTGACATTTTATCTTTGGATCATCCTGACTCTTAGAAAATTTCTCCAACAGTGAGCACAGTGAGAATTCACTTTCTCTCCTCTCCTGCTTCATTGGGTTCTCAAGAAATTCATTCTTTGGCAAAATATCCAGGGAGAATTAGCTGTGACTTAAGACCACACATCTGAAGGTACTAATCATATGGGGATTTAAAGTAAATCATATTTTCTTTACTATGAAGTGTCTGGCTGGACTTGGTTTTCTATTAGCCATCTCATTAGCTATATTCATCTTAGATAATCACCTATTTATTTTTGAGAATGTATCTAGGGTAGGGGAAAAGTTTCTTCCATTAGTTGGATCCTCAGAAATTTCTACTCTTGGTGAAACATTTCAGGGTATTCCTGTAGCAACAGCTGTACATAAAGGATTGGTAGAACTAAAAGATGTCTTGCCCTTTTCCCTTGGAGTGCCTGAGCCAAGCACTATAAATCTGCACCTCGTCTCTCCCTCTCAGGCTTGCCAGGACAAAGATAAGATTGTTTCCATAAAGATAGGCATTCTAGAGACTTCCTGAAGAGTTTGGCTAAACTGTGGATCTAGGAAGGTTGTAGGAATGGTTTCTCATCTTCATGAAGAGAGTCAGCTCTCTGCCATGCCCTGTATAAAGCCATTAAGATAGTCCACAAAGCTACACACACTGTGAAACTTGACTATCGTTCCAGCCTCATTTCTCATGATGCTCCTCGTCCCACTCTGAGTTCTAATTACACTGGTATTCTTTCCATTTGTAAAAATCTGCATATTCTTCCTACATGGAAGAATTATTTTCTTCCATGGAAGAAATTATCAAAACTCATGGGAGAATTTATTGTCTCTGTTCCCAGTTAAGTCTACCTTTCGGATCTCAGCTAAATGTTGTTTCCTCCTGAAAGCCTTCCCAGTGACCACTCCCTGAGTCTAGGTTCCATTCCTTTCTTATCTAACTTCAAAGATTGGATATACCTTTCTTTCAACTCACTGTTCCAGTTTTAGTTTATACATTCAGACTTGTCTCATTAGTATGTTTCCCCTTAGACTGACAGGCCCATTCACACAGGAACCACATCCATTTTGCTCTCTGTTGCAGCACTTAATATAATGTCAGATAAGGTAAGTCTCTGCAGCATTTAGGAAAGAGGCAATTAGAACCCATTGTGATAAATGCTATCCTTGAAGTAGGCACAGGAGGACTATAATCTAACCTGATCTAGATTTTTTAAAACTTCCTAGAGGATGTGATATCATATCACATCTCTAAAAATGAACAAAATTTTCTCAAGTGAACAAAGCAACTAGGGAAGTAAGAGGTAAACAGAGCCTGAATAAGTTGGTTACTCATTGGATGTAAGTTAACAAATGATTTCCCCTTTGCAAATGAGAACTATGTCTTCGTTGCCACATGGGCTTTTCTCCAGTTGTGGCACGCGGGGGCTACACTCCAGCTGCAGTGCGCAGCCTTGTCATGCAGTGGCTTCTCTTGTGGAGCATAGGCTCTGGGGCACGCAGGCTTCAGGAGCTGCAGCACATGGGCCCGGTAGTTGTGGCTCCCGGGCTCTGGAGCACAGGCTCAATAGCTGTGGTGCAAGGGTTAGTTGCTCCGCTGCAAGTGGGATTTTCCTGAATCAGTGATCCAACACCTGCATTGGCAGGTGGGTTCTTTTATCACTGAGCCACCAGGGAAGCCTAAGAACTATGTTTTATTTTATGGACTTGCTGAGGACTTAAATCTAGAAGACACACTTTCAGATAATTCTGACATACTACTCCAAAGAGGTAAGGGAGAGGCCAGCATATAATAGGAGTTTTTTCTTAGACAAAAACATAGGCAGAACACTCTCTGACAAAAATCTCAGCGAGATCTTTTTTGATTTACCTCCTAGAATAAAGAAAATAAAAACAAAAATAAACAAATGGGACCTAATGAAAGTTAAAAGTCTTAACAAAGCAAAGGAAACTGTAAATAAGACAAAAATAACTCTCAGAATGGGAGAAAATATTTGCAGATAAAGCAACTGACAAGGGATTAATCTCCTAAGTATACAAACAGCTCATGCAGCTCAGTATAGAAACAAACAACACAATAAAAAAAAAATGGGTAAAAGATCTAAATAGACATTTCTCCAAAGAAGACATACAGATGGCCAAGAGGCACATGAAAAGATGTTCAACATCACTAATTGGAGAAATGCAAATCAAAACTATAACAAGGTATCACCTCACACCAGTCAGAATGGCCATCATCAAAAAAATCTACAAACAAAAATTGCTTGAAAGGGTGTAGGTAAACAGAGCCTGAATAAGTTGGTTACTCATTGGATGTAAGTTAACAAATGATTTCCCCTTTGCAAATGAGAACTATGTCTTCGTTGCCACATGGGCTTTTCTCCAGTTGTGGCACGCGGGGGCTACACTCCAGCTGCAGTGCGCAGCCTTGTCATGCAGTGGCTTCTCTTGTGGAGCATAGGCTCTGGGGCACGCAGGCTTCAGGAGCTGCAGCACATGGGCCCGGTAGTTGTGGCTCCCGGGCTCTGGAGCACAGGCTCAATAGCTGTGGTGCAAGGGTTAGTTGCTCCGCTGCAAGTGGGATTTTCCTGAATCAGTGATCCAACACCTGCATTGGCAGGTGGGTTCTTTTATCACTGAGCCACCAGGGAAGCCTAAGAACTATGTTTTATTTTATGGACTTGCTGAGGACTTAAATCTAGAAGACACACTTTCAGATAATTCTGACATACTACTCCAAAGAGGTAAGGGAGAGGCCAGCATATAATAGGAGTTTTTTCTTAGACAAAAACATAGGCAGAACACTCTCTGACAAAAATCTCAGCGAGATCTTTTTTGATTTACCTCCTAGAATAAAGAAAATAAAAACAAAAATAAACAAATGGGACCTAATGAAAGTTAAAAGTCTTAACAAAGCAAAGGAAACTGTAAATAAGACAAAAATAACTCTCAGAATGGGAGAAAATATTTGCAGATAAAGCAACTGACAAGGGATTAATCTCCTAAGTATACAAACAGCTCATGCAGCTCAGTATAGAAACAAACAACACAATAAAAAAAAAATGGGTAAAAGATCTAAATAGACATTTCTCCAAAGAAGACATACAGATGGCCAAGAGGCACATGAAAAGATGTTCAACATCACTAATTGGAGAAATGCAAATCAAAACTATAACAAGATATCACCTCACACCAGTCAGAATGGCCATCATCAAAAAAATCTACAAACAAAAATTGCTTGAAAGGGTGTAGAAAAGGGAACCCTCCTACACACTAGTGGGAATGTAAATTCGTACAGCCATTATGGAGAACAGTATGGAGGTTCCTTAAACAACTAAAAATAGGACTACCATATGATCCAACAATTCCAATCCCGGATATACATCAGGAGAAAACCATAATTTAAAAAGATATATGTACCCCAACATTCATTGCAGCACTATTTACAATAGCCAGGACATGGAAGCAACCCAAATGTCCATCAACAGAGAAATGGATAAAGATGTGGTACATATATATAACACACAGATATATAAAAGAATGAAATAGGATGAACCTATAAGTTGTCATACTGAGTGAAGTTAGAGAAAGATAATATCATATGATATCATTTATATGCAGAATCTTAAAAAATGGTACAACTGAACCTATACACAAAACTATAGAAATAGAGTTACAGATGCAGAAAACAAACTTTTGGTTACTAAGGGAGAAAGGCAGGGAGAGATAAACTGGGAGATTGGGATCAACACTATAAAATGGTATCTAAAGAGAACCCACTGTATAGTACAGGGAAATCTACTCAGTAATCTGCAAATGACCTATATGGGAATAGAATCTAGAAGAGTGGATATATGTATAACTAATTCACTTTGCTGTACATCTGAAACTAACACAGCACTGTAAATCAAATATACTCCAATAAAAATCAATTTTAAAAAGTAGGAGTTTTTACAACAAAAACCAGGTAGTCAGAAGAATATTGTTAATTAAAGAAAAACAGACGTCTCAAGTTAATGAATTCAGTGCTTTTCTGTGTATAGGAAGATGCAAGAATCTGGGCTCATTAAAACTATTCCTTTGATATGCACCTTAGCTATCTAGGGCCTGCATTCTGCTTTTCTCCATTCTAAATCCCCTCAGGGCACACAGGGGCAACTGCAATGGCTCCTGACTTGATGGCCCCAACATTCTTTGCTGATTGATATGGCAGGTGACAGAAGAGCCTGGAGGGCTACAGTCCATGGGGTCGCAAAGAGTCAGACATGACCAAGCGACTAACACACACACACACACACACACACACACACACAAACACACACACAGAGCAGGTGACATTCTTTGACCACAATTGAAAGGATCTGTGAGATGCACTCTGAATCTCTTGAAAGAATCCTTAGTGTGGCTAAATACTCTAACTTTTGATCTTCAAGACATTTTTGCAAAATGTATATTAACGGCTTCAGCCTTTTCTCTAGAGCATGATCTCCCAACAGTGAATCCATTTATATCTTTTGCCATCTGGAAAGGGTGATTTTTCAAAATCATTAGGTCCTGTTTTGTTCTTCTCTCATGTTATTGCTCTCCTCTCCCATGTTTTATAAATGACAGGAATAAATCAGGTGGCACCTTCTACACTTTTTCTGGAAATCTCCTTAGCTATAAAAGCTGAAGTTCATCACTTATAATTTTTTTTCTTTTCACATAGCTGATGGAGATAACTAAGTTTCTGTCATTATGTAACAAGGATTTTCCTTCCCCAGGCTCTAATACATGTTCCTCACTTTCTTTGGAGTCCCCACCATGGGCATCCAGAAAGTCCAGGTTTATACTAAAGTCTGTTCAAGGAAATTTGCAGTTTCTCACGTACGCTTTTCAAACACTTCCAGTCACTCCCTGTTCTCTAGTTTCATTACTGCTCTCACATTTTTAAATATTTCTGGATCCCAGTTCCAGGTAGTAAAATGTGAGCTAGTTATCTATTGCTGCATAACAAATTCACACAAGCTTGAGTTCAAAGTATCTACAATTCTCACAACCATTGTCTTAGTTCCAGCTCTTATTTCACGCCTGGATTATTGCAATAACTTCCTCCTCCTGCTTCTTACTGTGGTCTGGCTTTCTCCCATTCAATCTACCTTCTTCATTCCAATGAGACAGATATGATCTTAGCGCTCTTCCACTCAAAGAACCTCTGGAACCCCTGTTTTCTAATGTCTTTTTCACAGCATAAAAGATTTCTCAGACTTCCCTGGTGGTCTGGTGTTTAAGACTTCACACTTTCAATGCAGGGAGCGCTAGTTCAATCCTTCGTTGAAGAACTAAAATCCAACATGCCATGTGGCATGGCCAAAAAATTAAAATAAAAAGATTTCTCAAAATATGGTCCCAGCCTGTATTTTCAACTTCATCCATTTTTCCAATACAATTACTACTTTCCATTCTCCAATATACTCTTCATGCCCCTATGTCTTCATCTGTGTTATCTCCTCTGCCTGACTGTTCATCCATCTGTCCTCTCCCCACATCTGCTAAGCAAAGTGTTCTCTTTCTGTGGTGCTATCAGTGACATCTTCACCGCTTCACTCAGCTAGGCAGAATTATCCTTTTCTTTGTACAACCTCATGTCTCAAGGTATGATTCATGCACCAGCAGCACTGGTATCCCCAGGTGTCTCAGTGTACATTATATTAAAATATAGGTTCTAATTCAGTAGGTTGGGGCTAGGACAGGAGATTCTGCAATTCTTACAAACTCCGCAATGACACGAATGCTGTTCAGTTGAAGGCCACACTTCAAACAGCAAGGTTGACAACACTTTGATTATAGCTCCAAATACATGATAATATGTTGCAGTCCTTTAATGGACCAGAACCTGGTGGTCCAGAGTCCATGATAAGAAAGTGAAAGAGGGAAAGAAGCTAGTATTCCCTGGTTTACGCAGAGAACCAATAAAACCCTAGAACAGGGCTTGCACTGCTCACGAAGGCACAGGGCATCCTCTCGAGGAGGTCTTGAAAGCCCGGGCAGGAGAGTGAGCTCGGTGGGTTTCCACGCTCCAGAGAATTAGCTGGAGGAAGAAGGAGAGAGATAAAGAGAGAGAGAGAGAAACACAATGAGACCCAAGTCTCTGGTGGAGCAAGGGTGCTTTAATGATCTTTCTGTGAGTATATATAGGCTGTTGTACAAGGAATTTCTTTCGACAATGATAAAGATCAGAAAACCAGACATACAGCAACTGTTATCAAGGAAATAAGGAATTAACAATGGTCATAATGTCAGAAGACAATTCATATCTCAAGAAAGAGGGTCATGACTAAGCAGTTTTGTAAGGAGAATGTTTACTGAAGGAAATCCACGCATGCGTTTTATCTTGTGACCTCAGTCCTGGGAGCAGCATGCTGCTCCACTCATTACCAGGAACGATAAGGAACAGAGGATTTATGAGAGACAAAAAACACACACAGGAATCCTCCTGTTAAACGTTCCCTGACAGTAATATACTTGGTTAACATTTCCGTCACCTCTTTTAAAGTCTAAGCATCTTAAAAATAGGGATTATTTATCTATTTTTTTCCTTTGCAGTCTCCAGAGTACCTCATATAGATAGCACTCAGTACTTGGAGGATGCTAGTAACTTAATACCTATGTTTTACATAAAATAATGATGAACCCATCCCTTACACAAGCTGTTTAAATTAAGTGTACCTGTTTGAGACTGCACAGTGAGGAGAACTGAGGGGATTGTGCTTTGAACTTGGAAGGAGAGAAGGTAAGGGATTAAAAAGGATCAGGGACAATAAAAGTGGTCTAAGGCTAGTAACTTACACTAAGTTTCAGTTAAAAGCCAAGATCATGAAGCATTGTAGAGGGTGAAACAAGAAGGTAGGTATATGCTCCCAGAGAAGGAACATGAGATTCCATAATCCCCCAAGTCACCTCCAGAGCCAGAATGAGAAGCCTCCTTTTAGGGAGATGCTGCATGCTTGCCAGAGCAAACTCCTGAGGATCTCTTCAGTTCGAATCTGGACATTGCATCCCTCTACCTGAGTCAGCTGGCACCTTCATCTTAAGCTCCCCAGAAACTGGAATTTTGAGAAAACAAACTGTCATATAAACCACCCAACCCGAGTATTTCGTTATGGTATCCCAAGCTGACTGATAAAGCTTCTAACATCATTTGTTAATTTATTTAACAATGTTGGACAAGTTTGTTTTGAAACAAAAAATGTCTGTATAGGCATTATTTATGTCTGATTTTTCAGTTTCTTACTTCTGATGACTCTTACCTATGATGACTTCTTCCATGGGTATTTTTGTGATTTTTCAACTTTTAGTTTGTGTTCATTGATATTAATCAATGGATTTTTATTGGTCTGGGTTTAAATCTCCAAGACATAATTTACATTTGTTTCTATTTGATGTCTGGGACCATGACCAGTTCACAATAATTTTATACTGAATTTCCTTTTTTAATTTAGGAAATTTTCTCTTTTTATTCATCTTGGTAACTCTTTTTTAGCTTGCTGAGATCCCTCATATCTTAGATGGTTGTTTTATTGTTGATGATATATATACATTAAATGAATAACATTAAATAGTGTTAGAAACAAATATTTTATCTCGCAGTAAGCATATAGATCATGGCTTCCCTGGTGGCTCAGTGGTAAAGAATCTGCCTGCCAAGCAGGAAACATGGGTTCAATCCCTGGGTGAGGAAGATCACCTGGAGAAGGAAATGCTGCTCCAGTATTGTTGTCTGGGAAATTCCATGGACAGAGGAGCTTGGAGGGTTACTGTCCATGGGGTCACAAAAGAGTCAGACAACGACAATGATAAAGATCAGAAAACCAGACATACAGCAACTGTTATCAAGGAAATAAGGAATTAACAATGGTCATAATGTCAGAAGACAATTCATATCTCAAGAAAGAGGGTCATGACTAAGCAGTTTTGTAAGGAGAATGTTTACTGAAGGAAATCCACGCATGCGTTTTATCTTGTGACCTCAGTCCTGGGAGCAGCATGCTGCTCCACTCATTACCAGGAACGATAAGGAACAGAGGATTTATGAGAGACAAAAAACACACACAGGAATCCTCCTGTTAAACGTTCCCTGACAGTAATATACTTGGTTAACATTTCCGTCACCTCTTTTAAAGTCTAAGCATCTTAAAAATAGGGATTATTTATCTATTTTTTTCCTTTGCAGTCTCCAGAGTACCTCATATAGATAGCACTCAGTACTTGGAGGATGCTAGTAACTTAATACCTATGTTTTACATAAAATAATGATGAACCCATCCCTTACACAAGCTGTTTAAATTAAGTGTACCTGTTTGAGACTGCACAGTGAGGAGAACTGAGGGGATTGTGCTTTGAACTTGGAAGGAGAGAAGGTAAGGGATTAAAAAGGATCAGGGACAATAAAAGTGGTCTAAGGCTAGTAACTTACACTAAGTTTCAGTTAAAAGCCAAGATCATGAAGCATTGTAGAGGGTAAAACAAGAAGGTAGGTATATGCTCCCAGAGAAGGAACATGAGATTCCATAATCCCCCAAGTCACCTCCAGAGCCAGAATGAGAAGCCTCCTTTTAGGGAGATGCTGCATGCTTGCCAGAGCAAACTCCTGAGGATCTCTTCAGTTCGAATCTGGACATTGCATCCCTCTACCTGAGTCAGCTGGCACCTTCATCTTAAGCTCCCCAGAAACTGGAATTTTGAGAAAACAAACTGTCATATAAACCACCCAACCCGAGTATTTCGTTATGGTATCCCAAGCTGACTGATAAAGCTTCTAACATCATTTGTTAATTTATTTAACAATGTTGGACAAGTTTGTTTTGAAACAAAAAATGTCTGTATAGGCATTATTTATGTCTGATTTTTCAGTTTCTTACTTCTGATGACTCTTACCTATGATGACTTCTTCCATGGGTATTTTTGTGATTTTTCAACTTTTAGTTTGTGTTCATTGATGTTAATCAATGGATTTTTATTGGTCTGGGTTTAAATCTCCAAGACATAATTTACATTTGTTTCTATTTGATGTCTGGGACCATGACCAGTTCACAATAATTTTATACTGAATTTCCTTTTTTAATTTAGGAAATTTTCTCTTTTTATTCATCTTGGTAACTCTTTTTTAGCTTGCTGAGATCCCTCATATCTTAGATGGTTGTTTTATTGTTGATGATATATATACATTAAATGAATAACATTAAATAGTGTTAGAAACAAATATTTTATCTCGCAGTAAGCATATAGATCATGGCTTCCCTGGTGGCTCAGTGGTAAAGAATCTGCCTGCCAAGCAGGAAACATGGGTTCAATCCCTGGGTGAGGAAGATCACCTGGAGAAGGAAATGCTGCTCCAGTATTGTTGTCTGGGAAATTCCATGGACAGAGGAGCTTGGAGGGTTACTGTCCATGGGGTCACAAAAGAGTCAGACATGACTTAGGGACTAAACAACAAGTATATAGGTCACTATTTGATTTACTTGGAAGGGAAAGGCATCTCTAAGTACCACACTGACTGTACACTATCAGGTTTAATGAAGGGGCAGGAATGGACCTACAGGTGGATTTTAGATTTTCCAACAAGGTGCTCCAATGGGCCTCATAACATTAAAACTGAAACTGAAATTGTGAAAGTCTGAAATTTCAGATCATTTGTCTTTCATCATTTTTTTTGGAGACACAGAAATCTTCCTAGACTAGATCCTTTTCATGATTCATAAAGGGGAATAGATTCTCAAGTATATTCTCTGTAGGTGATTTACAAAACATGATACACATCCAAATTCTCTCTAGATTAAACTTACTCAATTTAGTCTAATGACCCTTATATTAAAGTTATATCTATTCATAGCAGATACTACCTGTGAGCTCGATGTACAGTTCTGGTTAATTTTCATCACTAAAGACTTGGAATTGGTGAGGAAGGCCTCTGAATTTTGCTCTATCCTAAAATGACTGTCCCTCATATTAGAAAATTATAAGGATACATAAACTATTTCTCTTACAAGAAAACTGCAAAGGAGTGAGCTAATCATGAGCGATGATCCAAAATGGCTCCACACTGGTCAGTCTACACCCTGTGATCTCTTTTCCCTATTCTATCATTATTTATTGTATCAAGGATACCTGCATGAAAAACAAACTTTCTTGCTTAAACTCACTCATAAGTATTATGATACTCAGGGCTACTAAGCTATAGCCACTCTAGAACACCAAATTAGAAGAAGGATTAGAAGAAGGTGGGTTTGACTGAAACATGTTTACAGTTTGTCCAAAGGCAAACTAGTGTATCCCACCAGGCTCCTCTGCCCATGGGGTTCTCCAGGCAGAATACTGGAGTGGGTTGCCATTTCCTTCTCCAGGGGATATTTCCAACCCAGGGATCGAACCCAGGTCTCCCACACTGCAGGCAGATTCTTTAACCTCTGAGCCACCAGGGAAGCCCTGGTATCCTACAGTGTTAGATTATGACCCATTTTTGGGACTGTGCTGAGTCAGGCAGCTTGTATTCTAGCTTCACTAAGCACTCCTAGTTGTCAGATCACCCTACCAGAGAACCAAGCCTTTCTGTACCCTGTTTCCTGCCTCTGTCTCCATTCCTCTTAAACTCTGTCTGCAGCATGGTCAAAGTATCCTGGTGCTAGAATGGAACATAAAACTGGTGTCATGTTTCTTTGAAGTAACTTACCAACACAATGCAACTTCAACAGGGACTTTTACTATAATAAACAGAGAGGTGCTAACGTTCCTGACCACTTTGAAAATAAGTGGCCAAGAGGTTTAAAAAGAATTCTGGGGTATAAATCACCTCTAACAATATTATAACATATTTTTAAAACAATAGCTGTTCTGCTGTATAGCACAGGAACTATTTTTAATATCCTGTGATAAACTGTGAAGGAAAAGAATATGAAAAGAAGGAAAAGAAATCACTTTTCTGTACAGTAGAAAATAGCACAACATTGTAACCAACTATACGTCAATCAAATACATTTTAAAAAATTAAAAAATAATGATTGTTGAAATACTGTGATTCTGATATGGATAGAAATGTGTATCTCAGAAACTGAATGAAAAGGCAAGACGTAGACCCAATTATTTAGGCAGATGGTTAGATAGATATGATAGACAAATAGATAGATGATTGATAGAGTTAATCAGCTAGTAAGGGGTGGCTTTGGGACACAGTTGACTCATTTATTAGATATAATATACATAGTTTAGTGGTCCACAAAGGTAACAATTCTGATATGGATAAAAGTGTGTATCTCAGAAACTGAATGAAAAGGCAAGATGTAGACCCAATTATTTAGGCAGATGGTTAGATAGATATGATAGACAAATAGATAGATGATTGATAGAGTTAATCAGCTAGTAAGGGGTGGCTTTGGGACACAGTTGACTCATTTATTAGATATAATATACATAGTTTAGTGGTCCACAAAGGTAAGTTTAACATTGAAAATTTTTAAAAATGAAAATTAATAATATTAATAATCATATAAAAGTGAATCCAGCCTAAGTTATATTCATCTTTACAACAAAGCAGTTACACAATATATTTTTAAATATTTTTTCTCTGAATGAAAGAGACCACAAAGGCAAAGATGCTCAGAGACCCCGAAAATAAAAAAGTAGTCTTGACCTGGAGAGCTTTAGCCTTTGTCTGTTTATTATCTTTTGTAGTCAGTATCAGTGAAAACAATGCGCCTGCTGTACAAATGCAAGTCCAAGACAAGAGTCCTCCTCCCTTTTAACGAACGTGCTGTGTGTGTGTGTGCTCAGCCACTCAGCCATGTTTGACTCTCTGTGACCCTAAGGACTGCAGCCCACCAGGCTCCTCTGTCCGTGGTATTCTCCAGGCAAGAATATTAGAGTGGTTTACCATTTCCTCCTCTAGGGGATCTTCCCTAAGCAGGGATCAAACCCAAGTCTCCTGCATCTCCTGCATTGGCAGTCAGATTCTTTACTATTGAGCCACCTGGGAAGACTCACTTTTAATGAGATTTTTCCTTAAATCTCTCTCTTATAGAGTCTACGTTGCCACTGTGTTACCAGTTCGGGGAAACATCAAGTTATAACCAAATTTTATATTTAAATATTGCAAATTTATTAAATAATTTCATAAATTGCACAAAATAGAATTGAGAACCTTTATGTTCATTTAGATAATAGCGACTGATCTTTGAAAGAATTCGTAAAGGAAAAGATGAATATATAACTTCAGTACTGCTACTGCTAAGTCACTTCAGTCGTGTCCGACTCTGTGTGACCCCACAGACGGCAGCCCACCAGGCTCCCCTGTCCCTGGGATTCTCCAGGCAAGAACATTGGAGTGGGTTGCCATTTCCTTCTCCAATGCAGGAAAGTGAAAAGTAAAAGGGAAGTCGCTCAGTCGTGTCTGACTCTTAGTGACCCCATGGACTGCAGCCTACCAGGCTCCTCCACCCATGGGATTTTCCAGGCAAGAGTACAAGAACCAACAAATCAGTGAAATGAAAACTAAAGGAAAAATATTTGTCTCACATGTTAGAGAAAGGAATTATTATGTATAATATATAAAAGTTTATTCTAATATATAAGTGCCCCCTTAATAGAAAATGACATAAACAACAAAATGTAGATAGTAGACAAACAGGGGAAAACATTCAGGCTATAGCAAACTTCAAATTAAACAATGAAGTATGTGTTTATATCAATTAACTTGGCAAAGAAGATATAATAATGGCACCATTGTTTACAGTGAAACTGATGAGTACTTTTGTCCAGCGAATATAAAGCAGGAACACAGTGTAGGCACTGAGAATCATAAAAGTGTTCACACCTTTGACCTAGTGATATGATTCACTGTAATTTAAACTGAGGAGATAATTCAAAAGGAGGGCAGATCCCTATGTATGAGGCTCTTCATTGTAGCCTTCTCCAAAACAGCAGAAAATGAAAATACCTAAATGTTCAACAATAGGAACAGTGAAAACAGTGAAGTAAATTGTAGTACATTAACTAGAGAGAGTATTTTGCAGCTCTCACAATAATAATTATGGTGAATATGAGATACAGCAAGAACACTGCTGTTCGAAATGCTGTTTCATAAAAAAAAAAATATTCAATTATATAGATGTTTTGATGCTTTGTAAAATATATCATAATGTAGATCATGACCATAACGGAGGAGAGAAAAATAGATTGTGTTTGCTCCTGCTCCTTCTCTTCAAAACATAAAGTTGGTAAAGTTTCTTTTCTTTTAAAAAAAGAATTTTACCAAGTGTACGTCAAGGGCATCAATACACCCCTTTACCTTCAAGGTTCCCTCTCTTTTTCAGAGCTCTTTCTTACTAATTTACTGAGTGGATTCATGCTGCTTCAAGGTACCATATGTCATTTACAAAAAAAGGCAACAGGTAAATTTATTCATTAATTATGCAGCCTTTATTTTGTGTTGAACACTCAGATAAAATAGTGAGTAAGACCTCTCCTCTCTGTTCACTGAACTCACAGTTAACATATAGGATGGAACAGGAGATATTTCTAATATAGTATAGAAGTTCCCAAAGTGATAGGGAAAAATGAAGCATGATGAGAACCAGAATCCTTAGGAGTCACATATTTGATCTCTTCAAAAGGGATTTTACTTTAAAGGGGGCTCAGGGAATTTGCTTCTTTACTTATTCCACTTCCTTCCATGTTACTTATTTCCCTCTTTATGGCTCCTGTCTCAGAGACATAAAAATTCTCAAGTCTCTTTTCCATTGCAAAAATTAAGTTTTGACTCCATAATCCCCTCTTATCATATGTTCTGTAACTCTCCTTCCTTTTTACTCATAATTCCATAATTGCTGTTTCTAATTCTGTACTGACTCGTCACTGCTTAGCCCATTACTCAACTTGGTTGTGACCATTAAAACCACAAGAAAAAAAAAGACTGCACAGGAAGATGTAGGGCTTGTTCAAGCCACTTGGAAGAGACAGAAACTGCAAAGGGAATATATACCATGGACAGAGGAGGCTGGTGGGCTATAGTCCAGAGAGGGGCAAAGTTGAACACAGCTGAGCAACTGAGCACACACACAGCACACTCATGAAAAGGGAGGGTGGACTCCTTGTCTCAGAGTTGCATCTCTACAGTGAGCACATTGTTTTCGCTGATGCTGCATGCTGTGAGGTAACTTTACGATGGTGGTGACCACAAAAGAGATTATAAACAGAGAAAGGCTAAAGCTCTTAAGGTCAAGACTTCTTTTTGATTTGGGGGCACTCTGAGCATTTTTTGCCTTTGTGGTCTTCTTCTTTCATAGAAAAAAATATTGAAAACTATATTGTGTAACTGCTTTGTTGTTAAAAAAAAAAAAAGACAAATAAATTTGTTCATTAATTATGGAGGCTTTATTTTGTATTTAGCACTGGGATATAATCAGAATTAGATTTCTCCCCTCTGCCAGTGAGGTCACAGTTGACACACAGGTGGAAAGGAGATATTTGTAGTACACCACAGGAGGCACAAAGTGGTCAGGAAAAAAAGAAACTAAGTAGAAACCAGAATCCTAAGGAGTTGATATTTTATCTCTTTAAGCGATTTTTACATTTAGGAGGGGCTTAGGGAATTTATTTTAGTTATCCCACTTTCCTCCACATCTTAGATTTCTGTTTTTGTCTCCTCCCTGAGAGACACACACGTGTTCAATTTCTCCTCCATGGCAAAATTTTGTTTTGACTGCACACCCCCTTCTTATCATCTGTTCTACAACTCTCCTTCCATTTTACTCACAATTCCATACTTCTTGTTTCTAATTCCATACTGACCAGTCACTGCTTTACTCATGGCCATTTGAATTATTTGTGACAAAACCACAAGAAAAGATAGATTACAAAGGAAAATATATGGCTCATACAATCAGGTGGAGGAGACAGAAACTGCACGAGATGATGGACTTAGTGTGTCCCAGACCAGAGAGCAAGCCAGTGTGTCTAGAGCATGGTGAGCACGGTGGGGAATGGCAGGAGTTGGACTTAAAAACATAGGCAGGGACCCCACCATGTGGGGTCTGTAGATCTCAATAGAATTTATAGTTTATCTATGTGTAATGGAAAGCCATGGGATGGGGGTCAGGGGAGTGGGGCTTCAGTAGGAAAGGAACACAATGTAATTGATGTTTTGAAAAGACCACTCTGGTTGCAGTGTGGAGAATGGGTTGATAGGTCCAAGGATAGAAGCAGGCTATTGCTGTAATCCATAGGAAAGATATTGATGGTTTAAGAGAATAATAGAGATGGCTAGAAATAAGAGGATATGGGATATATTTTAGAAGTAAAGCAATTTGTTGATGACTTGCAAAGCTTAGGACTAAGAAAAGAGAGTAATCAAAAAAGATGGAATCCAATTCCTAGATATTTGGCTTGAGCATCTATCTGAATGAATGTTTGTGCAATTTACTGGAATGTGCAGTAATGAGTTGAAACAGGTATGATGTGGGGTCTTCCGAGGTTCTCCTAAAAATTGAAACTCACAAGACTACCATCAGTCACACATGGCACAGGTCTTTTTAAGCATGTGCTGTGCTTAATCGCTCAGTCATGTCCAACTCTTTGTAACCCACTAGGCTCCTCTGTTCATGGGGATTCTCCAGGCAAGAATACTAGAGTGGGTTGCCATGCCCTCCCCCAGGGGATCTTCCCAACCTAGGGATTGAACCCAGGTAACCCACATGGCAGGCGGATTCTCTACCATCTGAGCCACCAGGGAAGCCCTTTGAGAAGCATTCAGGATAGCATTCCTAGTTATTCAGCAGGGCATGTCACAAAGTTCCTCTCCTCTTACGGTCCTCAAAAAGCCCAACAGCAGCCCATTCAATCGCCCAAAAACTTACCTTCTTGCCAGGTAACAGCTCAGATGCAAGGATTCCAGACCTATATCAGTCAGGTGCAGGGGCTTACTTTGCTCAATAGCCTCTTTGCCTAAAGGAGCCAGTATCTCTGTAATCACTCTAAGGACATAGCTTCTAGTCTCCCTGGAAGGCTCATGGCAATTACAAGAATCAGTACACATGGGGGAAGCCCTAGAACATGCTTTCCCACCAGGTATTTACAGTTCATTTATACTTCCTCTGACTCCAGGTTTAGGTTACCAAACAAGGGTCATTTTTACTATGAGATGCTGCTTAGCAACACAGTTGACATTTTTATCCTTTGCAAGTCATTAGAATCGAGCTACACTTTGAACATCAGGTTCTTATGCAGAACGAAAAAGAGTTTTACTAGCTATTTACCCACAGAATTAAAAATCAAAATTTCTCTTTCTGTCGTGTGGAGTAATAAGTGGAGGTGTGAAATGAGCAATTTAACTTAATATACAAGTCTGCAGCTCAACTGGGTAACTACATTACCATAATATCAGCATATTTAAAGCCCTGGCAGCAAAGAGGCTCACGGAGAGAAAGAGAGGAAGGGGAGAGGGAAGGTGGGGTATGGGGCTGGGGTAGAGCCCTAGGACTCTTTACAATTTAGAGGTGTAGAAAGAGAAGCAAGGATAGGAAATGAAGAAAAACTGGCAAGTGAGGTGGGAGGAAAATGTGGTAAAAATGGAGTCATTAGAAGACAAGGAGCTCAAATAAAAGGAGAAAGATCAGCCAGGTCAAAAAATGCTAGATATACCAAGTAAGAAGAGACCAGAAATTTAATCCCCAGATTTGGCAACAAGGAGACCATGAGGGACATTTTCAAGTACTATTTCCCTGGCCTGATAGAGTGGATTGAGACTGAAAAGGGAGGAAGTGGGAAAAGTGACTGAGGACAAGTGTTCTATGAAGTAGAAGGAGTAAAGCGAGAAGTCAGGGAGGTTTTACCAATGTGGGTAGCAGGCACAGTTGTGTGCTGACAGGCATGATTCCACGTAAAGGGGAAAATAAGGCAAGAACGAAAAATAAGGGTAGGAGAGGATGGGTCCAGACCCTAGAGTGATTGGCTTTGGGAAGAAGTTGGTGCATATCCTGTACTACAGCAGAAATCCTGAAAGCAGCTCATGTATTTCAGAGCATCCACTCAGTTCCTGAGTCAGAATCCTGGTGACATCTGTCTTTTTAATTATTTAACCCACAGTCAATAAGTACTATGGAATTCCAAAACAAGGCAAAGTTTTATGAGGTCAGGAACCATGTTTTGATTTACTCTGTACTTGCAGCACTAGGATGGTGCTGGCATGACAAGAAACACAAAGGAAGAAGGCTCTGATGGTAAGTGGCACCAGGATGAGAGATACTAGGGGACAGGCCACATGCTTTCCCTCTGTGACCTGAGGAAAACATGTCCTCGGGTTGCTCCTGCTACCCAGAAAATACTACCCCCCAACCTCCTTCTAGGGGAAGGCAATGGCACCCCACCCCAGTACTCTTGCCTGGAAAATCCAATGGACGGAGTAGCCTGGTGGGCTGCAGTCCATGGGGTCGCTAGCAGTCGGACAGACTGAGCAACTTCACTTTCACTGTTCTCTTTCATGCATTGGAGAAGGAAATGGCAACCCACTCCAGTGTTCTTGCCTGGAGAATCCCAGGGATGGGGGAGCCTGGTGGGCTGCCGTCTATGGGGTCACACAGAGTCGGACACGACTGAAGTGACTTAGCAGCAGCAGCAACCTCCTTCCGTATTGAGATAATGTTCAGGGCCTGGCCTCAAAACCAACTTTTTACCCTATTCAGGAAAAATAATGGAAGTCTTCTCTGTTAAATAAGGATGGCCTTCTCCAACCTCGATCAATAAGTTTAGAAACTTTGTTCCTCAAGCCTCACAACCCTCGAGCTGGGTCAGTGTAGACATTCCCCCTATGACCAAGGAGAGGGTCACATCAATGAAGTCTGATTTCTGTGTTGGTACTGCCCCAAGCCAGCAAGACATAAACTCATTTATAACTTTAATATTGAAGATATAAATTTAATAAGTTCCTATGGTGGTCTGCTCTGGTGGCTCAGATGGTAAAGAATCCACCTGCAATGCAGGAGACCCCAGCTAAACCCCTGGGCCGGGAAGATCCTCTGGAGAAGGGAATGGCAACCCACTCCAGTATTCTCACCTGGAGAATTCCATGGACAGAGGAACCTGACATTCTACAGTCCACGGGGTCACAAAGAGTCAGACACGACTGAGCCGCTAACACTAACTCTATGGAGGGAAAAGGCGTTGTAATTTCTAAATATCTCTGTGGAAGTAAGTTTCCATTTGAAATTATTGTGTTGGGTTGGGCTGGCCCGAAAGTTTGTTTGAGTTTTCCATACCATCTTACAGAAAAACCCAAACAAACAGTCTAACTTTTTGGCCCATGCAATAGTTCAACTCAAACAGATGTTAGGAAAAGAAGGAGGAAGCCTTGTACTAGAAAAGATAGCCCAAAGTTCAATGACCCAGGAGACTGAAGCTCTTTGGGGTCCCTGCAGGCCAGGTTCTTTGTGAGGGCTAATGAGAAAAGCCCTGTGAAGGGGCTCTACAAATTATAAAGAGCTATGCAAATCAAAAGGAACACTTTGGCTAATAGCTAAGTACAGATAGTTAATGGACAGAGAGAGAAAACAAGAGACTGACATCCAGGAAAGATGAGGTATATCTGTGTCACAGTAAGAAAAGCACCAAATGGAAGCCAGACTCAAGAGTGGGAAGTGCCTTGGAGGAGGAAACGGCAACCCGCGCCAGTATTCTTGCTTGGAAAATCCCATGGACAGAAGAGCCTGGCGGGCTACAGTCCATGGGGTTACAAAGAGCTGGACACGACTTAGCAACCAAACAACAACAAAAAAGTGATGATGTATATCTATATTCATTTACACAGGGGAATAAAAGTCCAGGACATATTACTGAGAAAAAGAAGTTGCTAAATATCTCCATGTGTATGTGAATCCATTTATTTAAAATTATGTGTGTGCATGTATGTGTAAAAAGAGAATGAAAAAATGTCTGCTAAGGTAGTAATTATCTCTAGCTGGTGGAATTTCAGATGATTTTTACTTTTTCCTTTGTACTTTTCTGGATTTTTTTTTTTTCAAATTTACAGTGTATCTGGTATAATAAAAATCATTCATGTTAATAAAAATAAGAACAAAAATAACTATAAATATTATAGAGAAAAAAAAAAAAAAGAATGTGAGGTAGGTGAATGAAGGACCAGGACTACTGGGGAGCCAGAAGCAGGGCACAGACTAGGCAGGGAGCAGAGAGAGATCCCTTCTGAGTATGAAGGCCACAATCACTCTTCAGCTGGTTTACTTTCAATGGCCCCTTTAACAAATGAGAAGACAGAGGTCCAGGGAGCAAGAGTGACTTGCATAGGATCACACAGCCCACTAGTGGCAAAAGACAAGCCAGAGAAGGACATTTTCCTAACACTAGCCTGTACCTGGGGGAGCCTGGTGGGCTGCCGTCTATGGGGTCACACATAGTCGGACACGACTGAAGTGACTTAGCAGCAGCAGCAGCAGCCTGTACCTGGGCAAGTGAACAGACACCCAAAGCCTGTCTCCTCAGCTATATTCAGATAGATTCTTCTTGTCCTGATGCTCCAGACTTGCCACCACTCTCTTGTCTGAAATCACAGGATTTCCAGTTCTAATAATTCCTGCTCCATAATAAGGGATACTGCAATTTCTGAGAGTAAGAATATGCAGAAGAGCGAAAACACTAGTATTACCAAAACTCTAGACACAACATGGAATTAGGCATTGGCAGCAAAGATTGCAGCCTCGCGCGCAACCCCAGTTAAGTCTAATCCATTTATTTAAAATTATGTGTGTGTATGTATGTGTAAAAAGAGAATGAAAAAATGACTGCTAAGGTAGTAATTATTTCTAGCTGGTGGAATTTCAGATGATTTTTACTTTTTCCTTTGTACTTTTCTGTTTGTTTGTTTTTCTTTTTTCAAATTTACAGTGTATCTGCTATAATAAAAATCATTCATGTTAATAAAAATAAGAGCCCTCCATCCAACCTATGAAGCCAAATTACTACCAATTCTCCTGTAGCCATTTCAGGAGGTATCCAGGGGTTCGAGAGCTCTTCCTGATGTTGTCTTGACATGAACTGCAAGTCAGTGATGCTCCTCTGCTGCCTATGCACTGTCCTGGGGAGGATGAGGTCCCAGAGTGTAGGGACCTCCACTACACTGGAGGTCTAGCCATCCTGGGCCAGACTGAGACACCCCTCTGCTGGGACAAGTGCTGCCCTGCAGGGTTGAACAAAATCTGAAGGCCAGGCTGGTGTGTAAGGGATGTACCATGAACCTCCATGAGCTCTGACTTCTGTCATAGCCAGGGTCACTGGGCTTCCGTGCAAGCTTAACCTCACGGCTGCCTTTGGATCCAGTCCTGACCTAATTGTTAGTCCCAGCCTAGAAGTAGCTTGCTTTTTTCTCACTAGTCCTATCTGGCCTGAGGAGTCCATGCCCATGATTGCTCCTGATCCCAAATCAGTCTGCCACCAACTGTATACTGACCAGGCCTCTGTGGCTGTTGATGATATTCTCCAGTGGACTGCTTTGCTCCTACCTCTAACAATCTCCAATTTGTTTTTTCTCCTCATGTCTGATTCTTCTTCTTATAGACACAGGCAGATCAGAAGAGGGAAGCTGAGCTCAAGGCAATACCACTTGTTCCTATCCTGGTAAGTGAGCTCACACACGAACCCATTAGCATCTTCTCTGGGACTATCAAGGCGTTCTGGGCATGGAAGTTAAGTAAGTAAAGCAATATAGAACTTTACAGAGTAACTTCCACGCCATGTTGCAAAGATTTTAGTCTTTTAACTCATCACACAGAGCATATCAGTTATCATTTACGGATAAGCCCTGCTTAGGGAAGGGCTCCAAACTGTAATAAATTCATTTCTAAAGTCTGCTCCAATATAGGAGGAAGGAAGGAAAGAAACAAGACAGAAAGGGAAGAAAGAAGGTGGAGGGAGGGAAGAAACTAATACAGGCTCTACAGGGGAATGACTTAGTCACTTGGGCTGAGTTGGATTTCCCTTTGGAATTATTAAGGCTGAACAGAAAGTGTGACTGACAGTGGAACATGTTTGTGTAAGAGTGCTTGTTGGTTGATACTGTAGCTTTTCAGGGGTCTGGTCATCATTTTAGAAGCTTGAGGAAGGTTCTTTCTGGAAAAGAGAACAAGAGAGCTGGGAAGTATTGCATCATATGACTAAGACTATAAGAAGCCAAGGCTCCATGCAATCATTAATCCAACAACATTACTGACAGTGAAGGAGGGATGTATGAGCTCTGGTCGAGGTGACTGCTAAAGACAAAGGCAAGAGTAGCAGAAGATTCGTGCTGTTTCTTCTCTCCCCACTAGATGCTTTGCACAGCCTTTTTACGAATTCCAGTCCTCAAGTCAATAATAGGAAATAAGTAGATTAGGTGATGGTATTTATTTTGCAGGTGAGGAAACAGAGACATGATCAAGACCACATGACTGGTAAGAGAAACAAGAGTGGTAAGTAGAAAAGTTAATTGGCCTGGGAACTCAAGAGATAAAAGTTTTGCCCTTCTATTTGTCACTAAATCAGACAGGTGACCTTTCCTTCTTTACCTGATGCTTCACCTGAGAAGCTCTGCTCTGTAGGTATCCACTATGAAATGATAAAATCATTTTTTCCAGTGTAAGAGAGAATGTAAGATCAAGATGCCTGATTCCACCTAGCACAAATGCCTGTCTGGGAAACAGGACTCTGAGGAGTCATCCACCAAAGGACATTTTCCATGCCCCTCACTTTTCAAGAGGGATGCTATACAGGGTCATCTTGTTTATTTATCCATTATTCACGTGCTCATTCAAGAAATATTTATTTTCAACACAAACAAGGTGAATCCCACCATTTCTAATACAGGTTGTGTTCAGCCCAGCGGCAGAGATGAATGTGTGCTCATGGCAGGACACTCACTGGAGCTGCAGTTCAGATACCACGGAGATTGCACTGACAAGATCCTCTCGTCAGTATGCTCAAGTGCATGTTCATTTGGCCACTGGAGACCACGTCAGTTGCAAGAAGGCAATCTCCGGGAAGAAAGAGAATTGAGCAGTGGCCGTTCCCCTGGTTGATGTGCAAAGACATTGGATGGACTGGGGCTGTCCTGGTTGTGGCCAGAAAGCAAGAAAAAAAAAAAAAAAGCCATTAGCAATGAGAATTGTGTGTGAGCACCTAGGAGCAGACTGAGCCCCAAGGATTTGGGCAACAGGAAGAAAACTGTTTGCTTCTGGGAACTGTGTACTTCTGGAAACAGGAAAATTCCAAACTAGCAGTATATGTACAGTGGGGGAAATGAAGGAAAGTGGCGAGTATAACTCAGAGCTGTTACAGGAGCAGCTTAAGACTGAATTTCAGAGCAGAACTCTCTCTTGCACTTGGGAACAAGATGTCAGTGGCTTCCCAGTGCCTGGAACTGTGTTACAACCAAGGCAGCCCCATTTCCCAAGAGGAAGGTGCATACAGCCCCCCTAGGAAACATGATTCATGCTTAACCTTCAGGCTGAGAAAAACAGCCATGGTGACTCACTTTTAAGTCATGTTTCCTAATGAGAATGCATCAGAATCATGTTGTCACAGAAACAAGGTGAAAACCGCCAGCTAAAAGAGAAAGCCCACTTAGCAAGGCATCCAGAGCCTCTCACAATTAATTTCAATCTACCTTTTAGCCTCGTCTGCAGCCTCTGGCCAGTTTTCTCCCTAATGTCCATTCTGTTCAGGAGCTCTGTGATTTGGGTGAAAGTGATTCCCCCTCCCCCAGCTGTAACGGTGGGTTTGATGACTCTAAATTATTACAAATTCTTATAGATCTTTCCATCAAGAGGTGCGGACTTGCTTTGACTAATATAATGTGACAGAAATTGTGTAGCACAGGTCTCAAGTTTGTATGTCAAGGGTCCTTGAGCCTCTGTTCTCACACTCAGGAGGTACTCTGTGCATGAAAACATACCCCAGCTGCCTGGGTGGAGAGAACACACAGAAGAGAACTGAGGCAGCCCAAACAGTCAGTAGACTAGAACCGATACCTTCAAGGACTGTCTGGCCTCAAGCTGACTTGCCAAGTGACCGTAAATGTATGAATGAGGCTGACCAACACCACATGGAAGAGAGTGTGCCATTCCATCTGAGCCCTGCCCAAATCCTGACCCACAGACTCAAGACCTAATAAACTGTTGTGGCTTGGAGACACTAAATTTTGGAGAGAATGAATTCTCATGCTCTCTTACCCAATTCTGCCTGCATGGCCATCCTGTCACTAAAATCTGTGGCCAGAGAACAGGGTCACACTTGTCTGAATCAGACTATATGTACTGCTAGAAAGCCAAGATTTTATGTACTCCAAATCAGGCAATTTTCCTTGCTCCCCTCACTTCACTCCATGTAGATGGATGCTGCAGTCAAGCCTTGTGTGGACTTTTTTTTCAACTCTTTATTTTGAAATAATTTAGATTTTCAGATGAGATGCAAAGAAAGATAGTAGAGAATACCCTTATACTCTCATTCAGCTTTTCATGGTGTTAACATAACCATGGCCATATGTCAGAATCAAGAAACTAATATCAGAACAGTGAAATTAACTAAATTATAGAATTTATCCAGATTTCATTGGTTTTTCCACTAATTTTCTTCTATTCCGGGATACCATGTTGCACTTAGCTGTCAAGTCTCATTCTCTTTTGATTCTTTAACTGTTTCTCAATTTCCCTTTCTCTTTCATCACCTTGACACATTTAAATACACTAGTCAGATATTTCCTTCACTGCCCCCCCCAATTTAGGTTATCTGATATTTTCCCATGATTAGGTAGAGTTTATAGATCTCATAGAACAATATTCCCAAAGAGAGATGTATTTCTCATTGCATCATGTCAGGGAGTCTATAATGTCAACATATATTACTGGTGATATTAATCTTGATCACTAGGTAAAGGGAGCATCTGTCAGGCTTCTCCTGTTATTATAGTTACTATTTTTCCCTTTCCATATTTTGTCTATTAGATGAGAGTCACTAAGTTCAGTCTGCACTTACGGCCACTCAACACTTCATTATTTTCTGGCACTACATAATATTCCAAACTAATCTTGTATTTCCTCCAAAAATTTCCTGCTTCACTTTATGGGAGAATGTTATATAGAAACCAAGATCTATGATCAGCTTAAATATTAAAGAACACAGCTATGATCATAACTTTGTGATTTATTTCCTCATCTCTTTATTCCTGATCTTTCCATTGAATAAGATCCTACCTCGAATCTTTCCAACACATCTTCATTTATTCACTCACTCACTCATTATTCAATATCAAGCTCCTACCATGCGTCAGGTACTCTTGTATTTGACACTGGGAATGCAGCCGTCATCTTGATAGTGTATGTACACATGGCCTAAAGCAATACTCTGCTGAGACGAAAAAGATAGATAGGAATTAGTTGGGCAAAGGGAAAAACGTGGAGGGTGAGGTTAAAAAAAAAAAAAAAAAGGAAAATGTACTCTCCAGAGCAGGTGCCCCCAGAGGGACACTTTAAAAGTTGGGAGAGTTATTTTTTTAATTCTATTATTAACTGGATAATATTATTTTATATCTGAAAGTAGCTCCACTCTCTCAGTAGTTATACTCAGTTTGAAAGAGTGGGTAGGGAATATATAAAATCTCCAATTTCATGTAAAATAAACTAATGACCAAAAGAATAAAACACCAAAACCAATGAGAAATGCTAATAAACTATGTGTTCTCGATTCAAATCAGCTACTATATAGAGAGAAACCACTGCGTGTTTGCAATGCTGTGGAAGCAAGCGTAAAAGCGCCGGCTCTGCTTTCAAGTGACTTCAGTCTGGTGTGACGAGCACCATAGAAGGGAAGTCTGTGGAGTTACAGAGCATACAGTGAGGGATTTAACCAGTTTGGTGTTTTTAAAGCATTCTAGAGAGTGTGGCACTAACACTGAGGCTTGAAGGAAGAGCAGGAGCTGCTGAAGAGAAGAAACCAAGATCTGGGCGCTGGATGTGCTACATCTTGTGATCAGCTTAAACCTCAAAGAACTCATGTATTATCATAGTTTTGTGATTAATTCCATAATCCCTTTATCTACTCTCAGTCTTTTCACTGAACAGGATTCTATGCTCACTTCAATATCCCTTCATTCATTAATTCATTCACTCATTCAATATTTATTGAGAAGAGAGGAAGGAAAACATTTTGGAATTGATAACAGCCTGTGGGAAGGCCAGGCTGGAAAAGGGCATGGTGTGTGTTTAAGCAGCTGAAAGAAATGCATTTTACCAAGAGAGAAAAGAGTAGGAGAAAGAGAGGCAAGAAATGAGGCTGGAGACGGGAAAACACCAGTTCCCTTAGCTCCTTCAAAGTCAGTTGAGAGTTTGGGACGTTATTCCAAGTGCAGTGGAGAGTCATGGAAGGCTGTTAAGCCAATGAGTGATCAGACCAGGTCACCTGGCTGCAGTGGGGAATATAGGTAGGAAGGGAGTAAAGCATTAACCTCTGTAAGGCTTAGTAAGGTTAGTTTTTTTCTGCTTTATAGAATTGGAGTGAGGAATAAACAAGGGAACATATACAAATTTCTGGAATGGTATTTGTCACATGACAGGGAATCAGAAAATTTTAAAACCTTCTCTAGTCCAGCAATGTTGTTTCTCATCTACTCTTTTCTCTTTTTATTCCTATAACTATATTTGGGGGGGGGGGTTAACCATTACAACTTTTTGCAGCAATTAAACTTGATTACTGAGCCAAACACAGTGAACAAATATGACTAGAACCTGAGTTCTTCCCTAAGACATAATCACAATGAACCGTAACATTCTGTGATATGATCTACACTGATGACATGAGCCAAAGATCAGAGGGAAGAATGATTATCTTTCACTTCTCTGTCTTTAACACCAGGCAATATGTTTGGCACAGAGGACTTCAACACAGATTTCTTGACCAAATGAATGCATTCTCTGGGAGCTTAGAAGATGAAGCAAGAGGCTTGGGTGCACTGAAAATTCAATCTCTTAGGATTTATTATAAGCTCATTGAGGACTATGGCTTTCTTTCTTTTTTTTAATTTAATTAATTAATTTATTTTACTTTACAATATTGTATTGGTTTTGCCATACATTGACTTGAATCTGCCATGAGTGTACATGTGTTCCCCATTCTGAACCCCCCTCCCACCTCCCTCCCCATCCCATCCCTCTGGGTCATCCCAGTGCACCAGCCCTGAGCACCTTGTATCATGCATTAAACCTGAACTGGAGATTCATTTCACATATGATATTTTATATGTTTCAATGTATGGCTTTCTTTCTATATATTCTATTGATTAATATTTGGAATTATCATTAATATGCTTTATTTTTATTAAAGTTTTTCTGAATGATTAGTCACATTTTCAAATCAAAACTTTCCTATCATGAAACACCGTGTAATAACATGAAAATATCAAATCTATACTGCAATGTTGGCTTGATAACATTGAATTTGTAATTATCTTTGTTATTTTCATCTGAGTCACAGAAAATGAGACAAATTTCATTCTGTTGTTGACTTTCCTACCACCTACCTGCACGCTGGCCACCTAACCTAACCCCTAGCTGATGTGTGTTTAGATAATCAAATTATTTTTATTATAGTGTGAGCAATACATCAGTAACTTTTATGAGAATCGTGTAATGTCAGTAAAGTAAATGGCTGTGGGGTTAAAACTAACACTGCTCCCTCTAATTAATATATGTAGTTCTCCCAGTTTCTATGCTAATGTATTTTATTTTTGAAGCAAGCTGAAAAATGAGGTGAGTAATCATAATGGCTTTGAGAACACTTAGCATTATTGTAGGAAAGTTAAAAGCTAAAGCTGTTTCATTCCTGTGTTCACAGTTCTTCAGAGTCTTCTGGCAGAACTGACCTTGATCAAATTGCTTACTTTTTCTTAAAGAATTTTAACTATTTAAGATGAAAGACATGCCTGCCTACTCTTAATGCATTAAAGTCTGAGTCAGTGGCTCCATGAGTGACAGCTGTCATGCACTGGTATGATCACTGAGGGAGAACAAATGTGCTTCGAACACCTACACATGCCCCTTGGGGAAGAAACTGTTTTAAAGAGAAAACTTGAAAAGTAATTCTGATACTGTTAGGGAAACATTTTTGTTTTTATGAATTTGAAAGTACTTTTATTATAAATCCCAAACTCAAACTAAGAGATTTAAAAGTATGTGGATCTCTAAAAAAGATTTAAAAGAGAATGTGGAAAAGGAAACAGAAGTTCTTGTTTCCCAATTCAGTTTCACAACCCCATATCCCAGAATTTGTCAGTTAACAGTTTCTTCTTTTTTAATTAATTTATTTTAATTGGAGAATAATTACAGTATGTAAAGAATAGACGTTTGGTCTCCGTGGGAGACGGTGAGGGTGGGATTATTCGAGAAAATAGCACTGAAATATGTATACTAACATATGTAAAATAGATGGGTGGGATTATTCGAGAAAATAGCACTGAAATATGTATACTAACATATGTAAAATAGATGAATAGCGCAATTTCAATGCATGAAGCAGGGCACTCCAAGCCAGTGCTCTAGGACAACCCAGAGGGATTGGGTAGGGAGGGAGGTGGGAGGGGGGTTCAGGATGGGAAAACAGTTTCTTCTTAATTTCTCCTTCCAGAAATGTTTCTCCTCATAAAACTCTATATGTGAAGTATCTATTATGTATTTTAACACAAATAGGATTATCCTATACCCAATTTTGTAATTTTCATTTTTCATTTTAAATTAAGTCAATACATTTAGATCTTCATCTTCCTTTTAGTGCCTGAATAGCATTACATATACAGATGAGCCATAATTTACTTTACCTACTAATGAGCATTTACATTGTTGCCTTTCTTTCTTCTTGCTATTAGAAATAGCACGGTGATGAACACCTTTCAATATACATTTTTTTTTCGACTTAAGCAAATACATTCACTTTATAAATTCCAAGCAGGAATCCTAACACTATTTTGAAAAACATTCTTCAGTTGAATCAGATGCCCAAATGTCCCATTCTAACAACTCACAGATTAAGAAAGGGTGATGTGTTGTTGATATAACATGTTCAATTGAATTCGGCAATTTTCTATTAATCTATTGCTACATAACAAACTACTCCAAAACTTAATGGCTTCAAACAAAAACATTTATTTATTTATTTAGTTCAAAAATCTGTGACTTGTTCAGGGCTGGGCTAGGAAGGCTCATGTCTGCTCCACACAGCATCAGGCAGGCATGGCTTGGCTAAGGGATGAGACCCAGTTACGATGACTAACTCAGTTGGTTGGAGCTGGTTTTCAGTCTGAAGGTCGGCTTGGCCTAAGAAATGGGAATACTCATTTTCTCTCCATAAGGATGGAACTAGGTGAAAGCTGTTGCTTTTTACAACCTGGTCTCAGAAGTCTCAGAGTGTCCCACCTGCTGTACTATATTCATTAAACTAGTCACAAAAGGTCTTCCAGGGCTTAAGAGGACAGCTGATGGAAATATGGTAAGGTTTTTTAAAAACCAAGTGGATTGGGATATATTATTACAGCCACAGTCAAAAACACCTTTTTCAACTCTAGATAAATAGTTCAAAATATTATATGTTTACTTTTGGAACAAGGACATCTAAGTTTTACTGTTTTTCATTTTCCTTTGATTAGGAAAAACTATTCTACCACAACCATCAGATTGTTTCCTTTATAGATATGTAATATTTATGATAGTCCCAACTATGACTAAAAACTCTGGTAATTCAATCTTTCTTTAATTGATGAGAAGCTATTTTGCTTTTCCATTCCCCTCTACTTAGCACAGCACCTAGTCATAGTAGTAATCATTATTATTAAGATATTACATTATCACTTGACTGATAAGGAAATCTATGTGTGAAAAGGTAAAGCACCTTTTCTAAAATCATAGAAGTGGTACAACTAGGGATGAATCTAGATCATTGTACTAACCCTAGGTTCTTACTGCTAATTAAACTTTCTAAAGCATTGGTCAAAAGTTTTGTTACATTAGGCTTATTGGTAGGAAAATCTTTAGTCATGGTTGTCATTCTGTCTAAAAGACTGTTTGAACTAATAGAATAAAACAGGATACAAAGAGACAATGTGAGAAGAACTAATATATTGTGTTGCTTCTTCTCCATTCTTCTCCTAGTTCAGTTTCGTGGTTTTATAATGTAACACACACTGGTTAAATGTCACATTAAGATAAGAAGTTAGTAGATAGAAGGAACCACAGAAATCGTGCCAGTGAATAAAAGAAACCACAGAAAGCTTCTTGCAGGAAGCTGATCTTGCCCAGTGAAATGAAGGAAAGATCTTTTTTGAAGACACTGACAGAGTTAGTTCCCAAAAGTGGTTGTGCATCAAAGTCACCTGAGCAGCTTCTCAGTACTCAGACCTGACTGAAGGAGACTCAGATTCAACTGGAAGAAAGTAGGGCCTGGGAATATGATGTATCACATCAGATAAATCTGATGTACTAAGCCTTCAGACCTCTTTTGGAAAACAAGCTTAGGGTACTCTTCATGGGTTTTCTGTTTTGTTTTTTTCTTTAATATTTTTTTTTTTAAATTTTGGTGTCTTTCTCTCTTGTCATCAGGTTTTTCTCTGGCTCCCTATTTTAACATATACAAGGTAATACCTGTTCTTTAACAGAAGCCAAGATTCTGATTCATTCTTTAGCAATTATCATATTAAGTTATTATAATATCCTTTATGCCAAATAAGATGAAACTCTATTTTTGATGTTTTTGTTGGAAATGAAAATGTATAAGCCTCCTAGAGTATATGACCTTTTTTCTTCCTGGCTTCCTTTTTTCAGAATACAGTACCTACATGGTGATGGCTATTCAACAGAAACCAATATCTTACTCTTTTATTTTTTCTTAATAATCATTATATTAACTTATTGTAGTGTCTTTAGTGCCGGATCAGATAAAACGCTTTTTCCGTATTTTAATTAACTTTTCCAGTTACCAGTGAGATGAAGCACCTTTTCATATGTTGATTTGACATTATTTTCTCCTCTACAGATTGCCTGTTTTTAACCTTTGCACATTATGGGTAGTTTTCTTTTCCTTATTGATTACATATGACTTGGATATTACCAGAAATTCTTTGTCTTTTTAAGCACTGCAGATACATCTCCCAGAGAACATCAGTCCAAACTGGGAGGCACTTTGTAGACTATAGTTGCAGGTGAGTGCAAGGGGACCTCGTTGAATCAGAGAGTGCTGGGGTGACCTCAGTGCCAGGCTCAAGCCTCACTTGTAGGACAGAGCCCTCATACTGAGCATGAACAACAGGGGCACAGGAAAGGAAAGGGGAAGAGACAGCCCACCTCACAAAGCACTTTTTTTTTTCCCCACAATTCAAATAAATGACAGAAGAGGAAGCTCCAGAATCCTGAAGCCAGAAAACCTACACTGACCGTCTTGCCTTCTAGTATAGGCAAACTCAACTAGCTAAAATATAAACAATAAGAAAGAAAAGTAGTCAAACCCACTTATTGGAAAATTGTGAACAGAATGACATTCTTTCAAGCAGTGAAAACATGCCAGAGCGACATGCCTACAGAATAAAGAAAAAATATATCTACTATTGGAAACAAATAAGCTTAAAGAAATTGAGAAGATAATAGAGGTTTAAAATAATAACAAATTAGAATCAAAATAACTCAGAAATAATATTATTAGAGAAAAGAAAAGGAAAAGATTTGAAATTGGAACTTACAAAAAAAGGAATGTAGTAGAAATTTTAAAATACATATCTTTAGAAATGAAGGTTAAACTAAAAATAATACATTGGTGAATAAATGGAAAGGAGGGAGATTTTTATTTTAAAAAGACTTAAGGGAATTCCCTGGCCATCCAGTGGTTAAGACTCTGCACTTTCACTGCTGAGGGCCAGGTTCAATTCCCTGGCTGGGGAACTAAGCTGCATGGCACAGCCAGGAAAAAAAAAAAAAAAAACAGATTTAAGAGCAGGTAACACAGAACATTGGCAAACTGTGTATGTGTGTGTGTGTGTTTAAACATCCAAAGAAGAAAATCAAAGCAATTGAACAAATACTAAAAAAAAAACCATTGAAGAAAATCTTCTTAAATAAAAGCTAACTCAAAATTACATACTGAAAAGATACAATGCATATTCTGGAAAATCAACCCAGAATGATTGATATCAAGGCACATTGTAGTAGAATAATTAGCATTCATAGAAAAAGAGAAATGCATTAAAAATAGATACTCAATAACAAAGAATTCTAAAGCCTCTTTCAGTTAGAAAATTTAAAATTATGCTGTCACACAACCCTTGCCAGCCCAGGCTCAATGCATGATACTGGATGCTTGGCGCTGGTGCACTGGGACGACCCAGAGGGATGGTACAGGGAGGGAGGAGAGAGGGGGGTTCAGGATGGGGAACACGTGTATACCTGTGGCAGATACATGTTGATGTATGGCAAAACCAATACAATATTGTAAAGTAATTAACCTCCAATTAAAATAAATAAATTTATTTAAAATAAAATTAAATTAAATTAAAAAAATAAAGTACAAATACAAAAATAATCAGAAAAAAATGTTTAAAGAACATTAGTGAAAACAACATTTTAGAATCCATGGGATATAGCCACTGCAGTTATCTGAGTCAAATTATAGCATGAAGAACTATATCAATTCAAAGAAAAGTGTGAATTTAATAAATCATATTAGAAGTTATAGCCAATTCAATTATACAAAATGAAGCAACTAGAGGATTAAGCATTGTAAAGAAAGACATAAACCTACCTCTGTTTGCAGATTACAAAATTAAGTCTCTGGAAACCCAGAACAGCAAAAAGGACTATGTTTTAATATAATCACAAATTAATGGTAAAGTCAGTGTAGAAAACAAATAATCTCTATAGTAGTTTAAACAAAATGTAGTTAAGAGACATGATGGATGAGAAAAATCCAAATAAAATAGGGAGGGGAAAGAGATACAGAAAAGAAAAAAAGAGAAAAATAAGAAAAAGAAATAGCCACAGCCTAGTAACTAACCAAAGAATTTCAAATGAATGGAAACTTTTCTTCCTTCTTGAGCTGAAAAACCTCACATTAAATCTATGGCAGTTTTCCCAAGCTGTCTGACTTCAGACTCTACTACAAAGCCACAGTCAACAAGACAGTATGGTACTGGCACAAAGACAGAAATATAGATCAATGAACAAAATAGAAAGCCCAGAGATAAGTCCACACACCTATGGACACGTTATCTTTGACAAAGGAGGCAAGAATATACAATGGAGAAAAGACAATCTCTTTAACAAGTGGTGCTGGGAAAACTGGTCAACCACTTGTAAAAGAATGAAACTAGAACACTTTCTAACACCATACACAAAAATAAACTCAAAATGGATTAAAGATCTAAACGTAAGATCTGAGACTATAAAACTCCTGGAGGAAAACATAGGCAAAACACTCTCTGACATAAATCACAGCAGGATCCTCTATGACCCACCTCCCAGAGTAATGGAAATAAAAGCAAAAATAAACAAGTGGGACCTAATTAAACTCAAAAGCTTTTGCACAATGAAGGAAACTATAAGCAAGGTGAAAAGACAGCCTTCATAATGGGAAAAAATAATAGCAAACGAAACAACTGACAAAGAATGAATCTCTAAAATATTTACAAGCATCTCCTGTAGCTCAATTCCAGAAAGAAAAAAAAAAAATCCAAAAATGGGCCAAAGAACTAAACAGACATTTCTCCAAGGAAGACATACAGATGGCTAACAAACACATGAAAAGATGCTCAACATCACTCATTATCAGAGAAACACAAATCAAAACCACAATGAGGTACCATCTCACGCTGGTCAGAATGGCTGCTATACAAAAGTCTACAAGCAATAAATGCTGGAGAGGGTGTGGAGAAAAGGGAACCCTCTTACACTGTTGGTGGGAATGCAAACTAGTACAGCCACTATGGAGAACAGTGTGGAGATTCCTTAAAAAGCTGGAAATAGAACTTTCCCACTGCTGGGCATACACACCCAGCAGAGAGACATATGTACCCCCAGTGGTCATCACAGCACTGTTTACAATAGCCAGGATATGGAAGCAACCTAGATGTCTATCGCAGATGAATGGATAAGAAAGCTGTGGTACACATACACAATGGAGTATTACTCAGTTATTAAAAAGAATGCACTTGAATCAGTTCTAATGAGGTGGATGAAACTGGAGTCTATTATACACAGTGAAGCAAGTCAGAAAGAAAAACACTAATACAGTATATTAAGGCATATATATGGAATTTAGAAAGATGGTAACAATGACCCTATATGCAAGACAGAAAAAGAGACACAGATGTAAAGAACAGACTTTTGGACTCTGAGAGAAGGTGAGGGTGGGATGATTTGAGAAAATAGCATTGAAACATGTATATTATCATATGTGAATAGATCACCAGTCCAGATTTGATGCATGAGACAGGGTGCTCAGGGCTGGTGCGCTGGGATGACCCTGAGGGATGGGATGGGGAGGGAAGTAGGAGGGAGGTTTAGGATGGGAAACACATGTACACACATGGCTGACTCATGTCAATGTATCGCAAAAACTACTACAATATTGCAAAGTAATTAGCCTCCAATTTAAATAAATAATTTTTTAAATCTGTGGCAGTTTTCCCTAAATTAATTTATAAATTTCCAATTAAAATATCAGCATATGATTTACAAGCTAGACAAGTTTACTATAAAGCTAATTTGGTAGAATCAAGGAACACCAGAAACCAGAAAACCCAACAAAAGAATAGTAAGTGGGGGCTGGCCCTATCAGATATAAAAATACATTTAAAAGCCTCTAAAATAGTAAGTTCAAACTACCATACAATTGCAGTCATCTTACACGCTAGCAAGGTAATGCTCAAATTTCTCTAAGCCAGGTTTCAACAAAACATGAACTTCCAGATGTTCAAGCTGGATTTAGAAAAGGCAGAGGAACCAGAGATCAAATTCCCAACATCCGTTGGATCACTGAAAAAGCAAGAGAGTTCCAGAAAAACATCTACTTCTGCTTTATTGACTACGCCAAAGCCTTTGACTATATGGATCACAACAAACAGTGGAAAACTCTTCAAGAGATGGGAATACCAGACCACCTTAGCTGCCTCCTGAGAAATCTGTATGCAGGTCAAGAAGCAACAGTTAGAACTGGACATGGAACAACAGACTGGTTCCAAATTGGGAAAGGAGTACGTCAAAGCTGTATATTGTCACCCTACTTATTTAACTTCTCTGCAGAGTACATCATGCAAAATGCCAGGCAGGATGAAGCATAAGCTGGAATCAATATTGCCAGGGGAAATATCAATAACCTCAGATACGTAGATGACACTACCCTTATGGCAGAAAGTGAAGAACTGAAGAGCCTCTTAATGAAAGTAAAAGAGGAAAGTGAAAAAGTTGGCTTAAAACTAAACATTCAGAAAACTAAGATCATGGCAGCCCCATGGCTTTGTGGCAAATACATGGGAAAACAATGGAAACAGTGACAGACTTTATTTTCTTGGGCTTCAAAATCACTACAGATGGGTGACTGCAGCCGTGAAATTAAAAGACGCTTGCTCCTTCGAAGAAAAGCTATGACAAACCTAGACAGCATACTAAAAAGCAGAGACATTACTTTGCCAACAAAGGTCCATCTAGTCAAAGCTATGATTTTTCCAGTAGTCACATATGGATGTGAGAGTTGGACCATAAAGGAAAAGCTGAGTGCCAAAGAATTGATGGTTTTGAACCATGGTGCTGGAGACGACTCTTGAGAGTCCCTTGAACTATAAGATCAAACCAGTCCATCCTAAAGGAAATCAGTCCTGAATATCCACTGGAAGGACTGATGCTGAAGCTGAAACTCTGACACTTTGGCTACTTGATGCACAGAACTGATTCTTCGGAAAAGACCCTGATGCTGGGAAAGATTGATGGCAGGAGGAGAAGGGGACAACAGAGAATGAGATGGTTGGATGGCATCACAGACTCAATGGACATGAGTTTAAGCAAGGCCCAAGAGTTGGTGAAGGACGGGGAAGCCTGGCATGCTGCAGTCCATGGGGTCGCAAAGAGTTGGACACAACTGAGCAACTGAACTGAACTGAACTGAAAATAGTAAGTATAGTATTGGTGTACAGATAATCAGTCTAATAATATTAACAGAAAATACAAAATACAAAAATAGATCCAATAGTATATGGTAATTTGTTTGACAAAAGCAATAATTCAATAAGTAGAGAAAAGATGGGTTTTTTTTAATGTGGTATTGAGGTAACTGGATAGCTTAATAGAAAAAGATAAAGTTGGATTCATTTCTCATGCCATAAGCTCCAAATGGATCAAATGTCTAAACAGAAATTACACCATATAAATATTAATATTAGAGGAAAGTTGAAGTGACTTCCTCTACAGCTGCAAGGAGAAAAGTCTTTCATTACTATGACTAAAAATTCAGAGAAAAATGAGAAAAGACTGAGAGATCTGATACTGTATAAACAAAACTTTTATATGAGGGAAAAAAAATCATGAATGCAAGGTTTTTTAAAAAGTAGAAAGCTAGGGGAAAGTTTATAACTTACATCAGAGATAAAGGGTTGATACCCTTAATAAAGAGTGTCAAAAAAATAAAGAACTCCAAAATTGCAACTCGCTGCTGAACAACCATTAACAGGAGAATGTTGGACCCCACCAAAAAAGATACCCCATGTCCAAGGGCAAAGGAGAAGCCCCAACAAGAGAGTAGGAGGGGCAAAATCACATTTGGAATCAAACCCATACCTGCCAGAGATGCTTAGAGGGCTCAAACAAAACCTTGTGTGCACCAGGACCCAGAGACCCCACAGAGACTGAGCCAGACCTGTCTTTGAGGGTTTGAGTGTCTGCTGAGGAGGCACGGGTCAGCAGAGACCTGCCACGGGGACAGGCGCTCTGGCTGCAGCAGACTTGGGTCACACAGCATGTGGCATAAGCCCTCTTGGAGGAGGTCCCCATTAGCCCCACTATAGAGCCACCAAGAAGACAATCCACAAACTAAAACAATTATACCAAAGAAAGTCTTGCACTGTTAAGAACGTTCTTGGGCCCACAACAGATTTCCCAACCTGGGGATCTGGCAAAGGAACTGAGAATCCCCAGGGAATTTGACGCTGGAGGTAGGTGGGATTTGATTACAGAACTTCCACAGGACTGGGGAAACAGACCCTTAGAGGGCACAAACAAAACCTTGTGCACAGCAGGAGTCAGGAGAAAGGAGCAGTATCCATACAAGAGACTGACCCAGACTTGCCTTGCTTGTCTCCAGGAGTCTCCAGCAGAGGCATGGGTCGACACTGGCCTGCTGTGGAATCAGGGGCACTGAATACAACAGTCTGTGCATAAGTCCTTTTGAAGGAGATCTCCATTACCATCATTACTCCTACCATAGTTTGGCCTCAGGACAAACAACAGAGAGGGAACACAGATCCACCCATGAAGAGAAAATTGGATTAAGATTTACTGAGCATGGCCCTGCCCATCAGAACAAGATCCAGATTACCCCACTGTCAGTCTCTCCCATCAGGAAGCTTCCACAAACCTCTTTTCCTTATCCGTCAGAGGGCAGACAGAAAGAAAACCAAAATCACAGAAAACTAACAAACTGATCACATGGATCACTGCTAAGTCACTTCAGTCGTGTCCAATTCTGTGCGACCCCACAGACAGCAGCCCACTAGACTCCCCCATCACTGGGATTCTCCAGGCAAGAACACTGGCGTGGGTTTCCATTTCCTTCTCCAATGCATGAAAGCGAAAAGTGAAAGTGAAGTCACTCAGTCGTGTCCAACTCTTCGTGACCTCATGGACTGCAGCCTACCAGGCTCTTCCGTCCATGGGATTTTCCGGGCAAGAGTACTGGAGTGGGGTGCCATTGCCTTCTCTGGGATTAATTCTAACTGTCTTAATATTCTAAGGTCAGGACATTATGGTGAGCAAGAAGAACCAGACACACTAAAGTAGTTACCATTATGATTCCATTTTATAAGAACTCCGATATGGTGACAGGTATCAAAATAGTGCTGATGGGGAAAGGAGAGTATCCATGAAGAAAAGAATGTTTCAGAACATTTGAAATGCCTATCTTGATGTGGTGGTAGTTACTTCAGTGTTCACATGTGTGAAATCTCATCAAGCTTATATCAAGATTAGTGTTCTTGACTGAATGTATGTTATGCTTTAGGGGGAAAATATCTTAGCATTGAGATACCTCATTCTTAACCTGGACCTCAGACAATGTTCCCAATTTTAATTCCTTCTCTATCCACTATAATAGTGAGGAGAGGCACCTGTGGGTTACTAAACACCTTCAAGAAACACCTGAGGAAAGGCGGGTTATGACTTAAACATGCATCCCCTATATCGTCAGATAGATGTGCGCTGAATCCTCCACAGCACTCAGTGCTCTGCCATGGACAAGAGTCAACAATGTCTATGACCTCCCAGAGGCTGCAAGTTCATCACTACAACACACTGTTGCATTCATCTCCCTTAGCACCACCCCATCCTGCCCTTCCACAGGGTCAATGAAATTAAAAGACGCTTACTCCTTGGAAGGAAAGTTATGACCAACCTAGATAGCATTGGATCACAGCCTTGTCTAACTTAATGAAACTATGAGCCAGGCCGTGTAGGGCCACCCAAGATGGTCAGGTCATGGTGGAGAGTTCTGACAAAACATGGTCCACTGGAGAAGGGAACAGCAAACCACTTTAGTACTCTTGCCTTGAGATTCCCATAAACAGTATGAAAAGGCAAAAAGATACAATACTGAAAGATGAACTCCCCAGGTCAGAAGGTACTGAATATGCTACTGGAGAAGAGTGGAGAAACAACTCCAGAAAGAATGAAGAGATGGAGCCAAAGCAAAAATAATGCCCAGTTGTGGATATACTGGTGATGGAAGTAAAATCTGATGCTGTAAAGAACAATATTGCATAGCAACTTGGAATATTAGGTCCATGTATCAAGGTTAATTGGAAGCAGTCAAACAGGAGATGGCAAGAATGAACTTAAGTATTTTAGAATCAGTGAGCTAAAATAAACCACAGTGGGTGAATTTAATTCAGATGATAATTATGTCTACTACTGTAGGAAAGAATCCCTTAGAAGGAATGGAGAAGCCCTCATAGTCAACAAAAGAGTCTGAAATGCAGTGCTGTGCTGTGCTTAGTTGCTCAGTCGTGTCCAACTCTTTGTGACCCCCATGGACTGTAGCCCTCCAGGCTCCTCAGTTCATGGGTATTCTTTAGGCAAGAATTAGTGGAAGGGGTTTGAACCCAGGTCTCCAGTATTGCAGGTGGCTTCTTTACCATCTCAGCCACCAGGGAAGCCCCTGAAATGCAGTACTTAGCTGCAATCTCAAAAATGACAGAATGATCTCAGTTCATTTCAAAGACAAACCATTCAATATCACGTAATCCAACTCTATGCCCCAACCACTAATGCCAAAGAAGCTGAAGGGTTTTATGATGACCTACAAGACCTTCTAGAACTAACATCAAAAAAGATGTCCTTTTCATCATAGGGGACCAGAATGCCAAAGTAGGAAGTCAAGAGATACCTGGAGTAACAGATAAGTTTGGACTTGGAATGCAAAATGAAGCAGGGCAAAGGCTAACAGAGTTTGCCAAGAGAACTCACTGGTCATAGCAAACACCCTCTTCCAACAACACAACAGATGATTCTACCCATAGACATCACCAGGTGGTCAATACCAAAATCAGATTGATTATATTCTTTGCAGCCAAAGATGGAGTAGCTCTGTACAGTCAGCAAAAACAAGACCGGGAGCTGACTGTGGCTCAGATCATAAACTCCTTATTGTAAAATTCAGACTTAAATTGAAGAAAGTAGGGAAAACAACTGACCATTCAGGAATGCCCTAAATCAAATCCCTTATGGTTACACAGTAGAAGTGACAAATAGATTCAAGGGATTAGATCTGATAGACTAAGTGCTTGATGAACTATAGACAGAGGTTCATGACACTGTACAGGAGATAGGGATCAAGACCATTCCCAAGAAAAAGAAATGCAAAAAAGCAAAATAGTTGTCTGAGGAGGGATTACAAATAGCTGAGAAAAGAAGAAAAGCTAAAGGAAAAGGAGAAAAGAAAAGATACACCCATCTGAATGCAGAGTTCCAAAGAATAGCAAGGAGAGATAAGAAAGCTCTCCTCGGTGATCATTGCAAAGAACTAGAGGAAAACAATAAAATGGGTAAGACTAGAGATCTCTTCAAGCAAATGAGAGATACCAAGGGAACACTTCATGCAAAGATGGGCTCAATAAAGGACAGATATGGTATGGACCTAAGAGAAGCAAAAGATATTAAGAAGCGGTGGCAAGAATACACAGAAGAACTACACAAAAAAGATTTTCATGACCCAGATAACGACAATGGTGTGATCACTCACCTAGAGCCAGACATCCTGGAATGCAAAGTCAAGTGGGCCTTAGAAGGCATCACTGTGAACAAAGCACGTGGAGGTGATGGAATTCCAGTTGAGCTATTGAAAATCCTAAAAGATGATGCTGTGAAAGTGCTGCACTCAATATGCCAGCAAATAACTGGTCATAGCAAACACCCTCTTCCAACAACACAACAGATGATTCTACCCATAGACATCACCAGGTGGTCAATACCAAAATCAGATTGATTATGTTCTTTGTAGCCAAAGATGGAGTAGCTCTGTACAGTCAGCAAAAACAAGACCGGGAGCTGACTGTGGCTCAGATCATGAACTCCTTATTGTAAAATTCAGACTTAAATTGAAGAAAGTAGGGAAAACAACTGACCATTCAGGAATGCCCTAAATCAAATCCCTTATGGTTACACAGTAGAAGTGACAAATAGATTCAAGGGATTAGATCTGATAGACTAAGTGCCTGATGAACTATAGACAGAGGTTCGTGACATTGTACAGGAGATAGGGATCAAGACCATTCCCAAGAAAAAGAAATGCAAAAAAGCAAAATAGTTGTCTGAGGAGGGATTACAAATAGCTGAGAAAAGAAGAAAAGCTAAAGGAAAAGGAGAAAAGAAAAGATACACCCATCTGAATGCAGAGTTCCAAAGAATAGCAAGAAGAGATAAGAAAGCTCTCCTCGGTGATCATTGCAAAGAACTAGAGGAAAACAATAAAATGGGTAAGACTAGAGATCTCTTCAAGCAAATGAGAGATACCAAGGGAACACTTCATGCAAAGATGGGCTCAATAAAGGACAGATATGGTATGGACCTAAGAGAAGCAAAAGATATTAAGAAGCGGTGGCAAGAATACACAGAAGAACTACACAAAAAAGATTTTCATGACCCAGATAACGACAATGGTGTGATCACTCACCTAGAGCCAGACATCCTGGAATGCAAAGTCAAGTGGGCCTTAGAAGGCATCACTGTGAACAAAGCACGTGGAGGTGATGGAATTCCAGTTGAGCTATTGAAAATCCTAAAAGATGATGCTGTGAAAGTGCTGCACTCAATATGCCAGCAAATGTGGAAACTCAGCAGTGGGCACAGGACTAGAAAAGGTCAGTTTTCATTCCACTCCCAAAGAAAGACAATGCCAAAGAATGTTCAAACTACCACACAATTGCACTCATCTCACACGCTAGCCAAATAATGCTCAAAATTCTCCAAGCTAGGCTTTAACAGTACATAAACCAAGAACTTCCAGATGTTCAAGCTGGATTTAGAAAAGGCAGAGGAACCAGAGATCAAATTGCCAATATCTGCTGGATCACTGAAAAAGCAAGAGAGTTCCAGAAAAACATCTACTTCTGCTTTACTGACCACACCAAAGCCTATGACTGTGTGGATCACAATAAACTGTGGAGAATTCTTAAAAAGATGGGAATACCAGGCCATCTGACCTGCCTCCTGAGAAATCTGTATGCAGGTCAAGTAGCTATAGTTAGAACCAGACATGAAATGACAGACTAGTTCAAAATTGGGAAAGAAATATGTCAAGGCTGTATATTGTTACCCTGCTTATTTAACTTATATGCAGAGTTTATCATGCAAAATACCCGACTGGATGAAGCACAAGCTGGAATCAAGATTGCCTAGAGAAATATCATGATCAGATATGCAGATGACACCACTGTTGTGGCAGAAAGTGAAGAGGAATTAAAGAGCCTCTTGATGAAAGTAAAGGAGGAGAGTGAAAAAGCTGGCTTAAAACACAGCATTCAAAAAACTGAGTACATGGCATCTGGTCCCATCACTTCATGGCAAATACATGGGGAAACAAGGGAAACAGTAACAACTTTATTTTCTTGGGCTCCAAAATCATTGCAGATGGTGACTACAGCCATGAAATTAAGACACTTGCTCCTTGGAAGAAAAGCTATGACTAACCTAGACAGCATACTAAAAAGTAGAGACATTACTTTGCCAACAAAGGTCTGTTTAGTCAAAGCTATGGTTTTTCTAGTAGTCATGTTTGGATGTGAGAGAAGGACCATAAAGAAAGCTGAGTGCTGAAGAAGTGATGCTTTTGTATAGTGGTATTGGAAAAGACTCTAGAGTCCCTTGGACTGCAAGGAGACCAAATCAGCCAATCCTAAAGGCAATCAGTCTTGAATATACATTGGAAGGACTGATGCTGAAGCTGAAGCTCTAATACTTTGGCCACCTGATGCAAAGCACTGACTCATTCAAAAAGACCCTGATGCTGGAAAAGATTGAAGGCAGGAGGAGAAGGGGATGACAGAGGATGAGATGGTTGGATGGCATCACTGAATCGATGGACATGAGTTTGAGTAAGCTAGGGAGTTGTTGATAGACAGGGAAGGCTGGCATGATGCAGCCCATGGGGTCGCAAAGAGTTGGAAACAACTGAGTGACTGAATTGAAAAATAAAGAATTTTGATCCACTTCCTAGACCAATTAAAAATAAATAAATAAATAAGCAATTGGGACCTAACAAACCTTTAAAGCTTTTACACAGCAAAGGGAACTCTAAACAAAACAATAAGATAACCCTCAGAATGGGAGAAAACATTTGCAAAGGAGGAAACTGACAAGATATTAATCTTCAAAATATAGAAACTGTTCATGCAGCTCAATATCAAAAAATCCCAAATAATCCAATCAAAAAATGGACAGAAGATCTAAATAGACATTTCTCCAAAGAAGATATACAGATGGCCAAAAAGTACATGAAAAGATGCTTAACACTGTTAATTATTAGAGTAATACAAATCAAAACTACAAAAAGGTATCACCCCACACCAGTCAGAATTGCCATATTCAAAAAAATCTACAAACAATAGATGCAGGAGAAAATATGGAGAAAAGAGAGTCTTCCTACACTGTTGGTGGGAATGTAAACTGGTATATCTACTATGGAGAAGACTATGAAAGATCCTCAAAAAATTAAAAATAGAACTACCATATGACCCAGCAATCCCACTCCTGGGCATATACCCAAAGAAAACCATAATTCAACAAGATACATTTACCCACAATGTTCACTGAAGCACTATTTACAATGGCCAGGACTTAGAAGCAGCATAAATGTCCATTAACAAAGGAATGGATAGATATGTGGTACATACGTACAATGGAATATTAATCAGCTATAAAAAAGAAGAAAATAATGCCATTTGCAGCAACATGGATGAACATAGAGATTGTTATACTGAGTGAACTAAGTAACAGAAAGACAAATATTATATAATATCACTAACATGTGGAATCTAAAACACAAGGTACAAACGAACTTATTACAAAACAGAAGTAGAGACATGGAGGTAGAAAAGAAAGTTGCACTTGCCAGGGGATGGTCCGGGAAGGGATAAACAGAGAGACTGGGATTGACATACACACACTACTATATATAAAACGGGGCTTCCCAGGTGGTGCTGGTGGTAAAGAACCTACCAGCCAAGGCAGGAGATGCAGGAAACTCAGGTTTGATCCCCTGGATCAGGAAGATCCCCTGGAGGAGGGTATGGCAACCCACTTCAGTATTCTTGCCTGGAGAACCCCATGGACACAGAAGCCTGGCAGGCTATGGTCCATAGGGTCGCAAAGAGTCAGACATGACTGAAAAGACTTAGCATGCATGCATGCATATATAATATAGATAACTAATAAGGACCATCTGTATAGCACAGGGGACTCTGCTCAATATTCTGTAATGGCCCATGTGGGACAAGAATCTTAAAAAAACGAGTGGATATATGTATATGTATAACTGATTAAGCTAACATAACATGGTAGTAAATCAACTATTGTTCACTGGTTAAGTCATGTCTGACTCTTTGCAACCGCATGAACTGCAGCACTGCAAACTTCCCTGTCCTTCACTATGTCCCTGAGTTTGTGCAAACTCATGTCCATTGAGTCAGTGATACCATCCAGTCATCTCATACTCTGTCGTCTCCTTTTCCTCTTGCCCTCAATCTTTCCCAGCATCAGGTGGCCAAAGTAATGGAGCTTCAGCTTCAGTATCAATCCTTCCAATGAATATTCTGGGTTTATTTCCTATAGGATTGACTGTTTTGATCTCCTTGCAGTACAAGAGACTCTCAAGAGTCTTCTCCAGCACCACAGTTTGAAAGCATCAATTCTTCAGCTCTCAGCCTTCCTTATGGTCCAACTCTCACATCTGTTAGTGACTACTAGAAAAACCATAGCTTTGACCACATGGACATTTGTTGGCAAAGTAAGGTCTCTTTTTCAATACACTGTGTAGGTTTGTCATTGTTTTTCTTCCAAAGATCAAGTGTCTTTTAATTTCATGGCTGCAGTCACCATCCACAGTGCTTTTGAGCCCAAGAAAATAAAATCTGTCACTGTTTCTACTTCTTCCCCATCTGTTTGCCATGAAATAATGGGACCAGATGCCATGATCTTAGTTTTCTGAATGTTGAGTTTTAAGCCACCCTATTCATTCTCTTCTTTCACCTTCATCAAGAGGCTCTTTAGTTCCTCTTCACTTTCTGTCAACTATACTTCAGTAAAATTTTTTCAAATAAACAAAAAGAAGAAATCAGTGGCTCAGTGAAGACTCCTCCCTGCAATGCAAGGGGCAGGGTTCAATCCCTGATCCAAGGAGGTCTCATGAGTGCACAGCAACTAGGTCCATGTGCCACAACTATTGAGCATGTGCCATTATTGAGCCCACTTGCCCCTGAGACCGTGCTCTGCAACAACAGAAGCCACCGCAACGAGAAGCCAGCATATAGCAACTCAAAAAGTAGCACTCACTGCACCTGGAGAAAAACCTTCACAGCAACAAAGACCCAGCACAGCCAAAAATAANGCATGTGCCATTATTGAGCCCACTTGCCCCTGAGACCGTGCTCTGCAACAACAGAAGCCACCGCAACGAGAAGCCAGCATATAGCAACTCAAAAAGTAGCACTCACTGCACCTGGAGAAAAACCTTCACAGCAACAAAGACCCAGCACAGCCAAAAATAAACATATAAAATTCTTAAAAAGAAGAAAACCAACAACCCTTGCGAAGAATGAGCTGAAGTAGACAACTCTCAGAGAAAGAAATACAACTGGATCTTAACAGATGAAAGGTTCTTAGCCTGACTCACACACAAAAAAGTACAAATTAAAAATCTACTGAGAGAATACTTAATGTTCACCTATCAAACGAGTAAACTTTCAAAGTGTTATAGCATACTCTGTTGTCTAGGTTAAGCAGAACAGGCACTCTCATTCATTGTTAGGAAAGTTTCCTAGCCAACAAAGAAAACTATAATACACACAACAAAATGGATGAATCTGAATAAAATATACTGAGTACAAGAAGCAAGACACAAAAGAGTACATCTTATATGATTCCATTTATGTAAATACTAAAACTGGTAAAACAAAACTATAGAGAAAAAAAGTAGATCAAGGATTGACAGTTCTGGGAATTAACTGCAAGAGAACACATTTAGAGCTAAGAAAGTAATCTATACCTTGACTGAAATGGTGGTTGTTATTTGTCAAAACTTGTCAAATTATAAAATGAATGCATTTAATTTTATATAAATTATACATCAATAAAGTTGATGTTTTTAGAAAAAAACTATTAGAAGAGTTACACAGAATAAAGAAAGGAAGTGAAGGGAAAGGGAAGGGAGAGGAGGGAGGGAGAAACAAACAAACTTCATTCATACAAAACAGAACAAGAAAAAAGGAACAAAGATCAGATGGACAAAAACAAAGAGAAGACAGAAGAAGATAAACTACTTCAGAAATTATACTATGTAAATGGACTAAACACTCCAGTTAAAGACAAAGATTGTAGGACCACCTAAAAACACGAAGACTAACTATATGCTGTTTATAAATGTGAAATTAAAAGAATGGGGGAAGATACACCTTGAAAACACTAACAATAATGCATTTATGTGGCAATATTAAAATCAGATAAGCAAACTTTGAGTTTCTCTGGTGGCTCAGATGGTAAAGAATTCACTTGCAATTCAGGAAATCCAGCTTTATTCCCTGGGTTGGAAAGGTCCCCTGGAGAAGGGAATGGCTACCACTCCAGTATTTGTGCCTGGAAAATTCCAAGGACAGAAGAGTCTGGTGGGTTACAGTCCATGGGATCACAAAGAGTCGGACACAGCTTAGTGACTAACATTTTTCAGTTTTTTCAAGCAAACGTTAAGGTAAGAATACTACAACTAATAAAAGATATTAAGATAGGTCAATTTTAACGCCTATTTTAAGATAGGTCAATTCAACATCACTTGCAATTCAGGAAATCCAGCTTTATTCCCTGGGTTGGAAAGGTCCCCGGGAGAAGGGAATGGCTACCACTCCAGTATTTGTGCCTGGAAAATTCCAAGGACAGAGGAGTCTGGTGGGTTACAGTCCATGGGATCACAAAGACTCGGACACAGCTTAGTGACTAACATTTTTCAGTTTTTTCAAGCAAACGTTAAGGTAAGAATACTACTACTAATAAAAGATATTAAGATAGGTCAATTTTAACGCCTATTTTAAGATAGGTCAATTCAACAGTAAGAAAAAACCCTAAATTTAAAATCTACTAATAGTATAATTCAAAATATATATGCACTCCTATGTTCATAAGAGCACTATTCATAATAGCCAAGACATGGAAACAACCTAAATGTCCATCCACAGATGAATGGATACAGATGTGGTACGTATACATGATGGAATACTACTCAGTCATAAGAAAGAATGAAATAATGCCATTTACAGAAACATGGATGGACCTAGAAATCATACTAGTCAGAAAGAGAAAGACAAATACCGTATGATATCAGTTATGTGTGAAATGTAAAATATGGCACAAATGAACCTACCTACGAATCAGAAACAGACTTACGGACACAGAGAACAAACCTGTTGGAGGGGGTTGGGGGAGGGATGGAGTAGGAAGTTGAAGTTAGCAGATGCAAACTATCACATATAGAATGGGTAAACCACAAAATCCCACTCTGTAGTACAGAGAACTATATTCAATATCCTATGACAAGCCATCATGGCATCCGGTCTGATCACTTCATGGGAAATAGATGGGGAAACAGTGGAAACAGTGTCAGACTTTATTTTTTGGGGCTCCAAAATCGCTGCAGATGGTGACTGCAGCCATGAAATTAGAAGACGCTTACTCCTTGGAAGAAAAGTTATGACCAACCTAGACAGCATATTCAAAAGCAGAGATATTACTTTGCCGACTAAGGTCTATCTAGTCAAGGCTATGGTTTTTCCTGTGGTCATGTATGGATGTGAGAGTTGGACTGTGAAGAAAGCTGAGCGCCGAAGAATCGATGCTTTTGAACTGTGGTGTTGGAGAAGACTCTTGAGAGTCCCTTGGACTGCAAGGAGATCCAACCAGTCCATTCTGAAGGAGATCAACCCTGGGATTTCTTTGGAAGGAATGATGCTAAAGCTGAA
>SJYX01014952.1:152345-162930 GCA_006410675.1 Oreotragus oreotragus | reverse complement strand
TGGAAAAAAAAAAAAAACAAACTTGAAGGGCTGTCCTGAAAATAAGTTTTATATGTAAAGTACTTGACATATAGCAGGCACAAATCAATTATTAGTATCTTCTCAGAAATCTGTAACTTTGCACCATTTTCTCTTGAAAACTTGAAAGCAGAAAATATATGTAGGTAAAACAGCAGATACAAAAATGTCAGAAGAAACTGCTTTCTTCACCATGTAAATGCAGAGCTCAGCTTGCTTATTTTGTGGGTCCATCACATTGATATTTGTTTTAAGGGCTAGGCTGCATTAATGGAAGGGACTCAAGTAAATCAGAGTGGTGGGAGAAAGACACTTGAGTTTGAATCTCATCTTGACCAACTTATTAATTGGGTAACCATGGGCAAATTACCTAACCTCTCTTAGTCTCTGTTTCTACATTTATACAGAATATAAATGCTGTGAATATTAATTGCGATAATCAATGTAAAGCATTAGAGAAAAGCAGGAACTGATGCATGGCAGCAGATATTATTACTAATTACTTTTTGCCATCTTATGATAATATTTTTAGCTCAATATTATGGTTTGAGAGATATTTTCAACTTTACTGTTGTTGTATTAGCAATGACCCAGCCTGTGTTCTTTAATGGCTTTTTGAAAATTGAAACTCCTACTGGGAAATTTTTTAGCTTTCAAAAATCTTTTCACCTTCTGAATGCTAGTTCCTGTGAGTGTTTCCAAAGGCAAAATGGCATTTCAAGAGCAATGATAAGTGCACTTCTAAAATAGAATACACACCAGGCAGTTTCCTAGGACAGAAAAATATCCTGGTGAGAACAGCTGGGCTGGTTAGGGGAACAAATGGTCAAATGCAACACCCGAGGAAGTTCTCTAAGGCTGAGGGCAATAACGACCAGAAGGAGCTTTGTTCCTTGGTGTTTTTTTTTTTTGTTTGTTTAAGTTTCCCAAAGTACTTGGCCCCTTTCTCCTGAATGTGGAAACTTTCTGCTTAAAAGTAAAGACCATTCCTTGCCAAGATTATTAGCAATACAATGACAACCCACTCCAGTATTCTTGCCTGGAGAATTCCATGGACAGAGGAGGCTGATNTTTTTTTTTTTTTTTTTGTTTAAGTTTCCCAAAGTACTTGGCCCCTTTCTCCTGAATGTGGAAACTTTCTGCTTAAAAGTAAAGACCATTCCTTGCCAAGATTATTAGCAATACAATGACAACCCACTCCAGTATTCTTGCCTGGAGAATTCCATGGACAGAGGAGGCTGATGGTTTACAGTCCACGGGGTCACAAAGAGTCAGATATTACTGAGTGACTAACACTTTCACTTTCTTCCTTAATTATAGCAGCAGTGACTACGTCTACTGTTTGGGAAGGGTCTACAGAAGTTTTGAAGAAGACATTCTCTCACACAATTAATTCCTCTGTTTTTGTTTTGGGAACTCATTGTGCTTTCTTTCCATGTCAGCTTCATATGCCCATGTTGCTCAGCAAAACGATGTTCATTACAAAGATAATTATCATCTATTATCAGCCTATGCAAATCATTTAGGACTTCTTCCCAGAGACTTTCTATTCTTTAGTTGGGACAAGTAGCCAGAAATTGAGAAAAATATTTTACTTTCAGTTGGCTCCACCCTGGAATTGAGTGCACATAATAATAAGGTAATAAAGTGATAAATTAATAAAACAATAAGGTAATAAAGATGTAGCTCTGATCATGAACTGTCTTGGTATGTACTTTTTCATTACATAATCTGTGTCCTACAAGAAAAGAAGTGTTACTATGGAAGCCAAGAAGTCAACACTATTAAGAAAGAGTGGTGAAGACTTTGCTTAGTTGCCCAGATGTGTCCAACCCTTTGCGACCCATGGACTGAAGCATGCCAGTCTTCCCTGTCCTTCACTATCTCTTGGAGTTTGCTCAAACTCATGTCCATTGAGCTGGTGATGACATCCAACCATCTCATCCTCTGTCATCCCCTTCTCCTCCTGCCATCAATCTTTCCCAGCATCAGAGTTGTTTCCAATGATTCAGCTCTTTGCATTGGGTGGCCAAAGGATTGGGGCTTCAGCTTCAGTCCTTTGAATGAATATTCAGGTTTGATTTCCTTTAGGTTGACTGGTTCAATCTCCTTGCTGTCCAAGGGACTCTTGGGAGTCTTCAGTGTTCAGCCTTCTTTATGTTCCAACTCTCATATCCATACATGACTACTGGAAAAACCATAGCTTTGACTATAAGGACTTCTATCAGCAAAGTGTTTCTTCCATTCCAGCGTTTCTCATGATGTACTCTGCATATAAGTTAAATAAGCAGGGAGACAATATACAGCCCAAACACAAGCTGGAATCAAGATTGCCGGGAGAAATATCAATAACCTCAGATATGCTGATGACACCACCCTTATGGCAGAAAGTGAGGAGGAGCTAAAAAGCCTCTTGATGAAAGTGAAGGAGGAGAGCGAAAAAGTTGGCTTAAAGCTCAACATTCAGAAAACGAAGATCATGGCATCCGGTCCCATCACTTCATGGGAAATAGATGGGGAAACAGTGGAAACAGTGTCAGACTTTATTTTTTTGGGCTCCAAAATCACTGCAGATGGTAACTGCAGCCATGAAATTAAAAGACGCTTACTCCTTGGAAGAAAAGTTATGACCAACCTGGATAGTATATTCAAAAGCAGAGACATTACTTTGCCGACTAAGGTCTGCCTAGTCAAGGCTATGGTTTTTCCTGTGGTCATGTATGGATGTGAAAGTTGGACTGTGAAGAAAGCTGAGCGCCGAAGAATCGATGCTTTTGAACTGTGGTGTTGGAGAAGACTCTTGAGAGTCCCTTGGACTGCAAGGAGATCCAACCAGTCCATTCTGAAGGAGATCAACCCTGGGATTTCTTTGGAAGGAATGATGCTAAAGCTGAAACTCCAGTACTTTGGNGAGAAGACTCTTGAGAGTCCCTTGGACTGCAAGGAGATCCAACCAGTCCATTCTGAAGGAGATCAGCCCTGGGATTTCTTTGGAAGGAATGATGCTAAAGCTGAAACTCCAGTACTTTGGCCATCTCATGAGAAGAGTTGACTCATTGGAGAAGACTCTGATGCTGGGAGGGATTGGGGGCAGGAGGAGAAGGGGACGACTGAGGGTGAAATGGCTGGATGGCATCACAGACTCGATGAACGTGAGTCTGAGTGAACTCCGGGAGATGGTGATGAACAGGGAGGCCTGGCGTGCTGCGATTCATGGGGTAGCAAAGAGTCGGACACAACTGAGCAACTGAACTGAACTGAAACATAATTATCAAGACAGACACAGGAGCCATTAGAGGAAATTACCATGTCAATCTCTGCGGGGAGCCCTCCCCAAAGAATGTCATAGAAAACCCAGAACCCAGTGAGATCCCTCATTCCTGACTGTGGGGCACACACTTCACGGATTCTCCCCTCCTCTTCCTGTCCCTCAGTCAGTCTCTTTGGTGCCAGGATGGGGGCGACTGACAAAACCCAGAAGGACCTCAGTGAATGTGAGGGTTACTCCCAGGCCTTCTCTGAGGTACACAGGGAGTCTCTCAGAGGTCACGCCCCAAGGACAAGCATCAAATAAACCTCTACAGTAAAGTCTAAAAATCCCAGTCTTACTTGGAAAAGGCCCCCAAAACAGGCTTTACAACATTCTCTTTCAAAATGTTTATTTGCACTTTAGCAGAGCTGTTCTTCCTACTTGAGCTGGACCAAGGGAACATCTGCCAAATCCTGGGTCATGTCATCCTGGGTTACTCCTACTTCTAAACATTCCTTTAAGGTCTGAGACCTGGACAGATCAATGACCACCACAGATCAGGGCCTTTTAGACCCACACCCACTCCTCAGAAAATAAATGCATTCCCCCGCTCCAGGCCTCTTTCCTCTGCAGCTGAAGTTTAATGGGGATGGTTGTTGTTCTTCATCTCTCAGGTGTGTCCAACTCTTTGTGACCCCATGGACTGCAGCAAGCCAGCCTTTCCTGTCCTTCACCATCTCCCTGAGTTTGTTCCAACTTATGTCCATTGAGTCCAGCCATCTCATTCTCTGTCACTCTCTCCTCCTTCTGCCTTCAATCTTTCCCAGCACCAGGGTCTTTTCCAATAAGTCAGCTCTTCATATCAGATGGCCAAAGTATTGGAGCTTCAGCTTCAGAATCAGTCCTTCCAATGAGTTGACAGGGTTTATTTCTTTTAGGATTGACTGGTTTGACCTCCTTGCAGTACAAGAGACTCTCCAGAGTCTTCTCCAACACCACAGTTTGAAAGCATCAGTTCTTCGGTGCTCAGCTCTTTTGATAGCCCAATTCTCACATCCACACATGACTAGTGGAAAAACCATAGCTATGACTAGACGGACCTTTGTTGGCAAAGTAATGTCTCTGCTTTTTAGTATGCTGTCTAGGTTGGTCATAGCTTTTCTTCCAAGGAGCAAGTGTCTTTTCATTTCATAGCTGCAATCACCATCTGCAGTGATTTTGGAGCCCAAGAAAATAAAGTCTGTCACTGTTTCCATTGTTTCCCCATGTATTTGCCATGAAGTGATGGGACTGTATGCCATGATCTTCATTTTTTGAATGTTGAGTTTAAACCAGCCTTTTTATGCTCTTCTTTCACCTTCATCAAGAGTCTCTTTAGTTCCTCTTCGATTTCTGCCATAAGGGTGGTGTTTTCTGCATATCTGAGGTTGTTGAGATTTCTCCCGGCAATCTTAATTTCACCTTGAGCATCATCCGGTATGGCATTTCACATGAAGTACTCTGCATATAAGTTAAATAAGCAGAGTGACAATATACAGCCTTAATGTTCTCCTTTTCCTATTTGGAACCAGTCTGTTGCTCCATGTCCTGTTCTAACTGCTATTTCTTGGCCTGCATACAGGTTTCTCAGGAGGCAGGTAAGGTGGTCTGGTATTCCCATCTCTTTCAGAATTTTCCACAGTTTGCTTTGATCCACACAGTAAAAGGCTTTTGTGTAGTCAATGAAGCAGAAATTAATGTTTTTCTGGAATTTTCTTGCTTTTTCTATGGTCCAATGGATGTTGGCAATTTGATCTCTGGTTCCCCTGCCTTTTTAAAATCTGGCTCATACATCTGGAAGTTCTCAGTTCACATACTGTTAAGCCTAGCATGAAGGATTTTGAGTATTACTTTGCCAGCATGTCAAATGACTGTAACTGTGTGGTAGTTCAAACATTCTTTGGTATTGCCCTTCTTTGGGATTGGAATGAAAACTGACATTTTCCAGTCCTGTGGCCACTGTTGAGCTTTCCAAATTTGCTGGCATATTGAGTGCAGCACTTTCACAGCATTATCTTTTAGGATTTTCAATAGTTCAGCTGGAATTCCATCACCTCTACTAGCTTTGTTCATAGTAGTGCTTCCTAAGGTGCACTTGACTTTGCACTCCAGGATGTCTGACTCTACGTGAGTGAACATACCATCATGCTTATCCAGGTCATTAACTTTTTCTGTATAGTTTTTCTGTGTATTCCTTGGTGGCTCAGATGGTAAAGAGTCTGCCTGCATTGCAGGAAAACAGAGTTCGATTCCTGGGTTGGGAAGATCCCCTGGAGAAGGAGATGGCAACCCAGGATTCTTGCTTGGGAAATCCCACGGATGGAGGAGCCTGGCAGACTACAGTCTATGGGGTCTCAAAAAGTCAGACATGACTGAGTGACTTCACCTTTTTTTCTGTATATTCCTGCCACCTCTTCTAAAGATCTTTTGTTTCTATTAGGCCCATACGATTTCTATCATTTACTGTGTTCATCTTTGCCTGAAATGTTCCCTTGGTATCTCTCATTTTCTTGAAGAGACCTCTAGTCTTTCTCAATCTATTGTTTTCTCCTATTTCTTTTCATTGTTCACTTAAGAAGGCTTTCTTAGCTCTCCTTGCTATTCTCTGGAACTTTGCATTCAGATGGATATATCTTTCCTTTTCTCCTTTGCCTTTGTGAGGCCTCCTCAGACAACCATTTTGCTTTTTTACATTTCTTTTTCTTGGGGATGGTTTTGATCACTGCCTCCTGTACAATGTCATGAACCTCCATCCATAGTTTTTCAGGCACTGTATCAGATCTAACCCCTTGAACCTATTTGTCACTTCTACTATATACTCATAAGGGATTCAATTTAGGTCATCTAAAAATGGCCCAGTGGTTTTCCTACTTTCTTCAATTTAAGTCTGAATTTTGCAATAAGGAGTTCATGATCTGAGCCATAGTCAGCTCCCAGTCTTGTTTCTGCTGACTGTATAGAGCTTCTTCATCTTTGGCTGCAGAGAATATAATCAGTCCGATTTTGGTATTGACCACCTGGTGATGTCCATGAGTAGAGTCGTCTCTTGTGTTGTGGGAAGAGGGTATTTGCTATGACCAATGCATCTCTTGGAAAACTCTGTTAGCCTTTTCCCTGCTTCATTTTGCACTCAAGGCCAAACTTACCTGTTACTCCAGGTATCTCTTGACTTCCTACTTTGGCATTCCAGTCCCCTATGATGAAAAGCACATCTTTTTCTGAGGTTAGTTCTAGAAGGTCTTGTAAGTTTTCATAGAACCATTCACTTCAGCTTCTTCAGCATTAGTGGTTGAGACACAGACTTGGATTACTGTGATGCTGAATGGTTTGCCTTGGAAACAGAGATCATTCTGTCATTTTTGAGATTACACCCAAGTACTGCATTTTAGACTCTTTTGTTGATTATGAGGGCTACTCTATTTCCTCTAAGGTATTCTTGCCCACAGTAGTAGATATAATGGTCATCTGAATTAAATTTGCCCATTCCTACCCATTTTAGTTCACTGATCCCTAAAATGTCGATGTTCACTCTTATCATCTCCCATTTGACCACTTCCAATTTACCTTGACTCATGGACCTAACTTTCCAGATTCCAGGTAATACTGTTCTTTATAGCATCAGACTTTACTTTCACCACCAGACATATACGAGGTTGGGCATCATTTCCACTTTGACTATACCCTTTGTCAAATGACAAAATTAAAACAATTTTAAAATGATTTTAATGGGGCTTCCCTGATAGCTCAGTTGCTAAAGAATTCACCTGCTATGCAGGAGACCCCTGTTCAATTCCTGGATTGGGAAGATCTGCTGGAGAAGGGATAGGTTACCCACTCCAAGATTCTTGGGCTTCCCTTGTGGCTAAGTGGGTAAAGAATCTGCCTGCTATGTGGGAGACCTGGGTTCAATCCCTGGGTTGAGAAGATTCCCTGGAGAAGGGAAAGGTTACCAACTCCAGTATTCTGGTCTGGAGAATTACATGGACTGTATCGTCCATGGGGTCAATGTGATGCTGAATGGTTTGCCTTGGAAACAGAGATCATTCTGTCATTTTTGAGATTACACCCAAGTACTGCATTTTAGACTCTTTTGTTGATTATGAGGGCTACTCTATTTCCTCTAAGGTATTCTTGCCCACAGTAGTAGATATAATGGTCATCTGAATTAAATTTGCCCATTCCTACCCATTTTAGTTCACTGATCCCTAAAATGTCGATGTTCACTCTTATCATCTCCCATTTGACCACTTCCAATTTACCTTGACTCATGGACCTAACTTTCCAGATTCCATGTAATACTGTTCTTTATAGCATCAGACTTTACTTTCACCACCAGACATATACGAGGTTGGGCATCATTTCCACTTTGACTATACCCTTTGTCAAATGAAAAAATTAAAACAATTTTAAAATGATTTTAATGGGGCTTCCCTGATAGCTCAGTTGCTAAAGAATTCACCTGCTATGCAGGAGACCCCTGTTCAATTCCTGGATTGGGAAGATCTGCTGGAGAAGGGATAGGTTACCCACTCCAAGATTCTTGGGCTTCCCTTGTGGCTAAGTGGGTAAAGAATCTGCCTGCTATGTGGGAGACCTGGGTTCAATCCCTGGGTTGAGAAGATTCCCTGGAGAAGGGAAAGGTTACCAACTCCAGTATTCTGGTCTGGAGAATTACATGGACTGTATCGTCCATGGGGTCACAAAGAGTCAGACATGACTGAGAGACTTTTACTCAGTTTCATTCAAGGCAAAGCCATTCATGGATTGAAAGCACACAATCTTCACAAGTAGTGGAACACTTTTTCCATGGGGATTTGAGTAAGAATGAATTTTATGGAGTACTAGAAGAGGCAAGTCAGAAATGGTTTAGTTGGCTAGGAGGTCCTATTCTCCAGTGTCGATAAAAAGATGCACAACCTGAGAGTTGAGAATTGAGATTTATTTGGGGCAAAATGAGGACTGTAGCCTAGAAGACAGCACCTCAGATAGCTTTGAGAAACTGCTCCAAAGAGGTATTGGGGGAAGGTCAATATATAAGATTTTGGTGAAGGGGGGGTTCAATGCAATCAACATTTACTTTACAAAAGGTTTTCTGCTAGTCAGGTGGAACTACTGTCACCATGAAGGGATTTAGTGCTTCTCTAGATATGAAGAGATGCAAGGACTGGGATCTTGACATCAATTTCTAAATTATCTAACTATCCAAAGACCTGTTCCACCAGTTTCCCTGGAGCACAGAGTGCCTCACTCTCTACCTTGAACTCCCTCAGGGCATATTGAAGGTCAACAGCTACAGCAGCACAGAGTTCAATCTCTGCAGAGGCAGATGGCAAATGCCCTTGGCAAGAGCCAATTTGTAGTTGACACTAGGGTAAGGTATACTGTACTCCAAGGCCAAATTTGCCTGTTACTCCAGGTGTTTCTTGACTTCCTACTTTTGCATTCCAGTTCCCTATAATGAAAAGGACATCTTTTGGAGGTGTTAATTCTAGAAAGGTCTTGTAGGTCTTCAGAGAACCATTCAACTTCAGCTTCTTCAGCATTACTGGTCAGGGCATAGACTTGGATTACTGTGATATTGAATGGTTTGCCTTGGAAATGAACAGAGATCATTCGGTCATTTTTGAGACTGCATCCAAGTAGTGCATTTCGGACTCTCTGGTTGACAGTGATGGCTTCTTCATGTTGATGTTCACTCTTGCCATCTCCTGTTTGATCACTTCCAATTTGCCTTGATTCATGGACCTAACATTCCAGGTTCCTATGCAGTATTTCTCTTTACAGCATCAGACTTTGCTTCCATCACCAGTCACATCCACAACTGGGTGCTGTTTTTGCTTTGGCTCTGTCTCTTCATTCTTTCTGCAGTTATTTCTCCACTGATCTCCAGTAGCATATTGGGCACATACCGACCTGGAAAGTTCATCTTTCAGTGTCCTGTCTTTTTGCCTTTTCATACTGTTCATGGGGTTCTCAAGGCAGGAATACTGAAGTGGTTTGCCATTCCCTTCTCCAGTGGACCACATTTTTTCAGAACTCTCCACCATGACCCATACATCTCGACTGGCCCTACACAGCATCTCTCATAGTTTCATTGAGTTAGACAAGGCTGTGGTCCATGTGATTAGATTGGTTAGTTTTATGTGATTGTGATTTTCAGTCTGTCTCCCCTCTGATGGAGAAGGATAAGAGGCTTATGAAAGCTTCCTGATGGGATAGACTGACTGAGGAGGATACTGGGTCTTGTTCTGATGGGCAGGGCCATGCTCCCTAAATCTTTAATCCAATTTTCTGTGTTCCCTCCCTGCTCTTTACCTGGGACCAAACTATGATGGAGGTAATGAAGATAATGGTAGCCTCCTGCAAAAGATCCCATGCATGTACTGCTACAGTCCCTGCCCCCAACCCTGCAGCAGGCTCCTGCAAACCCAAGCCTTTGCCAGAGACTTCCAGACAACCACAAGCAAGTCTCCTGTGGGGTCACTGTTCTTTTCTCCTGGGTCCTGGTGCACAAGGTTCTGTTGTAGGAAGTCAAGAAAGTAGGAAGTCAAGAAACACCTGGAGTAACAGGCAAATTTGGCCTTGGAGTACAGAATGAAGCAGAGCAAAGGCTAATAGAGTTCTGCCAAGAGAATGCACTGGTCATAGCAAACACCCTCTTCCAACCACATAAAAGAAGACTCTACATATGGACATCAGCTGATGGGCAACATCAAAATTGATTATATTCTTTACAGCCAAAGATGGAGAAGCTCTATACAGTCAGCAAAAACAAGACCAGGAGCTGAATGTAGCTCAGATCATGAACTCCTTATTGCTAAATTCAGACTTAAAGTAAAGAAAGTAGGGAAATCCACTAGACCATTCAGATATGACCTAAATCAAATCCCTTATGATTATATAGTGGAAGTGAGAAATAGATTTAAGGGACTAGATCTGATAGACAGAGTGCCTGATGAACTAAGGACAGTGGTTCATGACACTATACAGGAGAAAGGGAGCAAGACCATCCCCCAAGAAAAAGAAATGCAAAAAAAGCAAAATAACTGTCTGAGGAGGCATTACAAATAGCTGTGAAAAGAAGAGAAGCCAAAAGCAAAGGAGAAGAGGAAAGATATACCCATTTGAGTGCAGAGTTCCAAAAAAGAGTAAGGAGAGATAAGAAAGCCTTCCTTAGTGATCACTGCAAAGAAACAGAGGAAAACAATAGAAAGGGAAAGATTAGAGATCTCTTCAAGAAAATTAGAGATACCAAGGGAACACGTCATGCAAAGATGG
>SJYX01014952.1:141904-152195 GCA_006410675.1 Oreotragus oreotragus | reverse complement strand
GGGGAAAGACTAGAGATCTCTTCAAGAAAATTAGAGGTACCAAGGGAACATTTCATGCAAAGATGGGCTCAATAAAGGACAGAAATGGTAGGGACCTAACAGAAGCAGAAGATATCAAGAAGAGGTAGCAAGAATACACAGAAGAACTGTACAAAAAAAAACGATCTTCACAGCCCAGATAATCACGATGGTAAGATCACTCACCTAGAGCCAGAAATCCTGGAATGTGAAGTCAAGTGGGCCTTAGGAAGCATCACTATGAACAAAGTTAGTGGAGGTGATGGAATTCCAGTAGAGCTGTTTCAAATCCTGAAAGATGATGCTGTGAAAGTGCTGCACTCAACATGCCAGCAAATGTGGAAAACTCAGCAGTGGCCACAGGACTGGAAAAGGTCAGTTTTCATTCCAATCCCAAAGAAAAGCAATGCCAAAGACTGTTCAAACTACCGCACAATTGCATTCATCTCACACGCTAATAAAGTAATGCTCAAAATTCTCCAAGCCAGGCTTTAGCAATACGTGAACCGTGAGCTTCCAGATGTTTAAGCTCGTTTTAGAAAAGGCAGAAGAATCAGCGATCAAATTGCCAACATTCATTGGATCATTGAAACAGCAAGAGAGTTCCATAAAAACATCTACATCTCCTTTATTGCCTATGCCAAAGTCTTTGACTGTGTGCATCACAATAAACTGTGGAAAATTCTGAAACAGATGGGAATACCAGACCACCTGACCTGCCTCTTGAGAAACCTATATGCAGGTCAAGAAGCAACATTTAGAACTGGACATGGAACAACATATTGGTTCCAAATAGGAAAAGGAGTATGTCAAGGCTGTATATTGTCACCTTGCTTATTTAACTTATATGCAGAGTACATCATAAGAAACTCTGGGCTGGATGAAGCACAAGCTAGAATCAAGATTGCCGGGAGAAATATCAATAACCTCAGATATGCAGATGACACCACCCTTATGGCAGAAAGTGAAGAGAAACTAAAGAGTCTTCTGCTGAAAGTGAAAGAGGAGAGTGAAAAAGTTGGTTTAAAACTCCACATTCAGAAAATGAAGACTATGGCATCCAGTCCCATCAGTTCATGGCAAATAGATGGAGAAACAGTGGAAAGAGTGGCTGACTTTATTTTGGAGAGCTCCAAAATCACTGCAGATGGTGACTGCAGCCATGAAATAAAAAGATGCTTACTCCTTGGAAGAAAAGTTATGACCAACCTAGACAGCATACAAAAAGCAGACATTACTTTGCCAACAGAAGTCTGTCTAGTCAAGGCTATGGCTTTTCCAGTAGTCATGTATGGATGTGAGAGTTAGACTGTAAAGAAAGCTGAGCGCCAAATAATTGATGCTTTTGTACTATGGTGTTGGAGAAGACTCTTGAGAGTCCCTTGAACTGCAAAGAGATCCAACCAGTCCATCCTAAAGGAAATCAGTCCTGAACGTTCATCAGAAGGACTGATGTTGAAGCAAAATCCTTAACAAAATTCTAGCAATCAGAATCCAACAACACATTACAAAGATCATACACCATGATCAAGTGGGCTTTATCCCAGGGATGCAAGGATTCTTCAATATCCACAAATGAATCAATGAAACTCCAGTATTTGGCCACCTGATGAGAAGAGCTGATTCATGTGAAAAGACCCTGATGCTGGGAAAGATTGAAGGCAGGAGGAGAAGGGGATGACAGTGGATGAGGTGGTTGGATGGCATCACCAACTCCATGGACATGAGTTTGGGTAAACTCCAGGAGTTGGTGATGGACAGGGAGGCCTGGCATCCTGCAGTCCATGGATTCGCAAAGAGTTGGACATGACTGAGCAACTGAACTGAACTGAATGGAAGGTATACTAGTAAAGGTGAGCTGAGGATTGGGTTTAGGTATCCTTGACAAGTTTTTCCCATTAAGTGCAGGCTGAGTTAGGTTTGATTTGTGATGTGGCTGGGGCCACTGGGCAGCCTTTAGTTTGTGGATGCTGATATATACATTTACTTTATCTTTTAAAATTTTCTTCCTATATTTTTTGTTCTTGATATCACAATTTACTTCTTTTTATACTGATTAATAAATTTTTATAGATATTGTTATTTTTAATACTTTTGTCCTTTAGTTTTAATACTGGAGTTAAGTAATTAAGACATCATGTTTTAGTATTAGAGTTCTGAATTTAACTGATACCTTTATCAGTGTGATGTATATTTTCATATGCATTCATGCTATTAATTAGCCCTATCAGCTGCTCTCCCACCTGTTCCCCATCCCCAAATTGCCTGACTGCCACAGGACTCTGGATGGCTGAGAAAGAAATGAGTCACTCTGGCAGCATCCCACAAAGCTGGGGAAGCCAAGCACATAATTAAACACTCTCACTTTCCCCCAAGGGAGAAATCATAGCCCAAGAAGTTATCTCTGTGCTGAACTGTGCTGCCTTGGGAGAAGAAAGATATAAGTGAAAATGTAACACTAATCTTCAGTGCATCCAAGCTCAGATTTTTTCCCCCCCAAATGGTATGCACAAACTCATCCAATGGATTCTTGGATGTCCACAACAGCCTTCTCACCCATGGGTGATTGTCTAAATCAGTGTTCTTTGGAGGAAAGATGGTAGAAAACTGTTATTCTCCCATGATGATGGCATCATTCTACCAAAACTAAGTCATAAATAAATAGAAAATGAACAAATCTGTAACAAAGAAGACTGATCAATCAGCAAATATCTCCCAACTAAAAAAAAGCCCTGATCCTGATGACTTCATGGTGACTTCTACCAAATATTTAAAGAACTAATATCATTTCTTATCAAACATTTCCACCAAATTGAAGAGCAAGGAACACTTCCTACTCATTTTATGAGTCCAGCATTACCCTGATAGCAAAATCAGGAAAAGACACTAAAACAACAACAAAAACCTACAGACCAATATTCTTTATCAACATTCATGCAAAAATCCTCAGTAAAATTTCAGGAAACTGAATTCAGCATACTAAAGGGATTACACACAATAACAAAATGGATTTATTACCAGAATGCAATAATAGTTCAACATACAAAAACTGATCAGTGTAATACACCACATTAACAGAGCAAAGGGTAGAAACTCCTCACGATCTTCAACTAATGTAGAAAAAGCACTACACGAAATTCAATGTACTTTCATGATGAAAACAGTAAATTAGAAATAGACAGAAAATACCTCAACATAATAAAAGCCATATATGAAAAATCAACAGCAAACATACCTGTAGGATCAGGGCATCACTTCGGCTATTCTTTCTCTCTCTCTGTACATCTCCTGCTGGACCAGTCTTTGACTCACCTACTTACCTGATTTTCCCCTCTTAATCATAGAGTCCAGTTAGAAATGCCTACACACTTGCCCGCGACCCAGCTAAATGACTATTCTAATAGCTCAGTTGTTAAAGAATCCACCTGCAATGCAGGAGACCCTGGGTTGGGTTGGGAAGATCCTGGGTTGGGAAGATCCCCTGGAGAAGGGAAAGGATACCCACTCCAGCATTCTGGCCTGGAGAATTCCACGGACTGTACAGTCCATGGGGTTGCAAAGAGTCAGACACTACTGAGCAACTTTCACAAGAACAACAATCTTCAGATCAGAACTATCTCCACTATGATAGTACACCAAAGGGGTATGCCCCTTTGCTGCTTTTCCTGGTAACCCTGACATCAATTCCCCCTATAACTGAAAACCTCCCTCTTCCCTAGGGAGCAAAGACTACTGTCACATCCTGCCTGCCTTCTGGGCACACACAGTGGGGTGCCACTCCAGGACTTGCTTCAGATGTGTAAGATTACCCCTATCCATTAAACCATAGATATCTCTGTCGCTGACTCCAGGCTCTTTCTTCAGTCTTGAGACTGGGCAAGTATAAGGCTTGCAGGCTTTGGGGGTACAGCCCAATAATACTCAATGATGAAATACTGAAAGCTTTTCCTCTAAGTCAAGAACTAGGCAAGGATGCCTGCTTTCACCACATTTATTCAACAATGTACTAGAAATTCTAATCAGCGCAATTAGGCATGAAAAAGAAAAGACATTCAAATTGGAAATGAGGAAGTAAAATTATGTCTGTTCATAGATGATATGATTGTATATATAGAACACTCTAAAGATTAAAAGAAAAACTGTTGGAGCTAGTAAATAAGTTCAACAGAGTAGTAGGCTATAAAGTCTGCACACAAAAACTAGTTGCATTTCTGTACGCTAACAATCTGAAAAGGTAATTGTAATTTAAAAAGTTTCATCTATAAGAAAATCAACAAGAATAAAATATTTACAAGTTAACTAAGGACGTGAAAACGGAAATACAAAACACTGCTGAAAGAAACTGTAAAAGATACAAAGAAACAGAAACACACTCCATGTTCATGTATTGCTGCTGCTAAGTCACTTCAGTCGTGTCATATATATATATATGGTGTTTCCACTGGGACAGGGTTGAGAACTTGATTCCCACTTTTTCATTCTCTGACCACTGAATAAAGCTTGTGCTATTATAATCTCAACATTAGTTTTGTTATTAACTGGGAGAATCTTAGGAGAAAAAGAACCTCCCCACCAGAAGCAAGGGGTCTTAGTCCATGCTTAGTGACCAATTCAGTAACATAACCAATCTACAGATTCAATGCAATCTCTACCAAAATTCTAAGTACATTTTTTACAGAAATGAAAAATCCATTCTAAAATTCACATGGCACCTCAAAGGACCCTGAATAGCCAAAATATTCTTGGAAAAGAAGAACAAAACTGGAGGAGTCACATTTACTGATTTGAAAACTCACCACAAAGCTACAGTAATTAAAACAAAAAATGTGGTATCATTATAAAGACAGACATATAGATCAACTGAAAAGAAAACTCAGAAATAATCCCTCACACTTATGATCAGATATTTTTTGACAAAGGTGCAAAGATATTCAATGGGTAAAGGGTTGTCTTTTTATCAATGGCACTGGGGAAACTGAAAATCCACATGTAACAGAATGAAGTTGGACCCTTACCTGACACCATATACAAAAATTTATTTTAAAAAATCAAAGATCAAATTTTAAGACCTAAAACTATAGCTCAGCTGGTAAAGAATCCACCTGCAATGCAGGAGACCCTAATTCAATTCCTGGGTAAGGAAGATACCCTGGAGAAAGGATAGGCTACCCACTCCAGTATTCTTAGGCTTCCCTGGTGGCTCAGAAAGTTAAGAATTTGCCTGTAATGTGGGAGACCTGGGTTTGATCCCTGGGTTGGGAAGATCCCTTGGAGGAGGGCATGGCAATCCACTCCAGTATTCTTGCTTGGAAAATCCCCATAGACAGAGGGGCCTGGCGGGCTACAGTCCACATGGTTGTAAAGAGATGAACATGACTGAGCAACTAAGCACACAAAAAACTATAAAACTCTTAGAAGAAAACATAGGGCAAAATCTTCATGGCAATGATTTCTGGGATATGAAATCAAAAGCCCAAACAACAAAGGACAAAACAGACAAATTGGACCGGATGAAAGTTTTTTTAATTTTGCACATCAAAAGACAATACTAGCAAAGCAAAAAGGCAACCCACCAAATGGGAGAGAGTATTTGCCAATTATGTAGCTGATAAATGATTAACATCCAGAATATAAAGAGATTGCCTAAAACTGAACAACACAAAAATAACCTGATTTTAAAATGTACAAGGGCCTTGAATAACCATTTCTTCAAAGATACACAAGTGGCCCATAAGCACATGAAAAGATGTTCAACATCGTTAATTGTAGGGAAAGGCAAATCAAAAATACAGTAAGATATCACATCACACCCATTAGGATAGCTACTATATAAAAAAAATTTTTTTTTAATAACAGTGTTGGTGAGCATTTGGAGAAACTGGAAATCTTATGCACTATTGGCAGGAACATAAAATGATACAACCACTGGAAAACAGTAAGGTGTTTCTTCAAAAATCAAAATAGAACCACTGTATGATCCAGCAATTCTACGACTGTGTATATATCCAAATTGAAGACAATATCTTATAGAAATTTTTGTACACCTATGTTCATTATTCACAGTAGCTAAAACAATGGAAATAAGCCAAGTGTTCAATGGATGAATGAGTGAACAAAATGTAGTATAAACATACAATGGAATATTATTCAGTCTTTAAAAGGGAAGGAAGTTCTGATATATGCTACAGCATGGATAAAGCTGAACCTTGAGGACATTATGTCAAGTGAAATAAGCCAGTCTCTCCAAATCAAACATGATTTCCTTTATATGCAATTCTTGGAATGGTCAAAAACTGAGACAGAAAGTAGAACAGTGGTTGCCAGAGTCTGGTTAAGAATGCAGTTACAGTTTAATGCGCACAGAGTTTCAATTTTATAAGATGAAAAGAGCAATGTTTGTGCAAAATTATGAATATATTTGGCTTTCCCTGATGGCTCACTCAGTAAAGAATCTGCCTACAATGCAGGAGACATGGGTTCAGTCACTGGGTCAGGAAGATCCCCTAAAGAAGGGATGGCTACCCACCTCGGTATTCTTGCCTGGAGAATTCCATAGGCAGGGGAGCCTAGCGAGCCACAGTCCATGAGGTCACAAAGAGTCATGACTGAGTGGCTACCACTTTCATTTAAAAAAATAAATAAATATATTTAATGCCACTGAACTATATACTTTAAAACGCAAGATGGTACATTTAAATGTAATTTGGGTAAGATGATACATTTTGTTATGTGTGCTTTATCACACTAAAATATTGAAACAAAAAAACAGAAATGCTTTGTCACCATCTCATACGATCCCCAGTCAAGAGTGAATCCTGAGCACATCTGCATTTTCTGTTTGATCTCTGCTTAGCTGAGAAAGCAAACTACTGGGACATTGACTTGCCTAATTTTTATTTGGTGAACAAAATCAATTTCCAGATAGAGATGTCCTAGAGGCCAGGAGTAGGGTGAGGCAAATGAGGCACTTGCTTCCATGGCAAAACTAAAAGGAGTGCCAAAAATCTCAGGACCCAAGGCAACTATTTTAATATAATATATATAAAGATAAAAACTGATGTGGAAAAAAAGTCCATGATAAAACATCTAAATTTGGAATAAAGATGAGATTTGACAGGGCAAGGAATAGGGTAAGGAGAGCAAGGCAGGTTCATGTAAGTGCCAGGTCCCATCATGCCTTCATTAAAAATGCTGACACTTTGTTCATCACAGATTTTTACAATAATTTTTGTTTTTTAAAATATTTCATTAACCAATATATATAATATATATATATTATAACACTTCATTAACCAATATATATGTTGCTTTCTCAGTTTTTGTCACTGTGTTAACTCTGGCACTAGAGGAGAATGTCTCACTTGCTCAACCTGATCCAGTTCTGCTTTCCAGCTTTTGCAAGTACCACTTCTTCGTCCAAGTTCAAACAGTTCACGTGATCCAGATCCATTTGTTTTTGGAGGTGTTTGTCAGTTTTGATTCAGCACACCTGGCTTGCCTTGTGACTCCAGCTCTTCAGTGGGTTCAAAAAATTGTGATTTGGGAGGGTTGGGAGGGAGGCTCAAGAAGGTGGTGACACGTGTGTGTGTTTGTATATATCTGATTCATGTTGTTGTACAGCAGAAGCTGACACAACACTGTAAAGCGATTATACTCCTATTAAAAACAAATTTTAAAAGTTATGATTTAGAAATTAGCCAGCTTTTTCTCATTGTTGGAGTGACACTCTTGTTGCTTTCTAAATCCTGAACAGGAACAGAACTTTCTTTTACATTACCATTTTAAGCATTTTTAATTGTACAGTTCAGTGGCATGTACTTTATTCACAGTGTTAAGTTACCATCACCACTATCCATTTCCAAAATTTGTCATCCAAAATGGAAACTCTGTGTTCATTAGATAATAACTCCCCTTTCCTTCCTCTCTCCAGCTCTTGATAATCTCTGTTATACTTTGTCTCTATAAATTTGCCTATTCTGGATACATACAGCATATTGATAGAATCATACAATATTTTTCATTTTGTGTATGACATTTCATTTAGCACAATGTCTTCAAAATTTGTCAATATTGTAGCTTTTGATAGAATTTCACTTCTTTGAAAAACTGAATCTATTCCACTGTGTGCACATACACATTTCATTTATCTGTTCATCTGTTGATGGACACTTGAGTTGTTTCCACTTTTTGGCTTTTGTGACTAATGCTGCTATGAACACTGGTGAACAAAATATCTGCTTAAACCCCTGCTTTCAATTATTAGGGGTATGTAACAAGAAGTATCATTTTTTAAATGTAGAATTGTTTGGTTTTAAATGTCATATAAACATATTACTAAAATTCAGAAAGGAGAAAATTTTTTTACACAATTATTATATTTTTTCCCTGAGTTTCATTCTCATTTATTTTTGTCTCCTTTAACAATAATATACTATTTTGGGTTCCCTGGGGAAGCTGAGTTGGATATTTGTATGCAGAAAGTGTACAAGGGTGTACTTCTAGATCAACAGCTGTCAGGGAGTATAAAAAGGGTTTTGGGCAGAGAGGAAAGTTGAAAATGACAAGGAAGGTTTCCACTTTTCCCTGACCCCCTGAAAGCTGGGTCAGGACTTCAGACTTGTACCTCCTCTAGACAAACAGCCTGGGTCTTTCCACCTTCCTGGACTAGTGCAGTTTTGATGGCATATGACCCATACAATCACACAGGTCCCCCCACACTCAGAAGAGCCCCATGTCTTAGTTTAATTATCAGTTGTCACAGTCATTTGTCACTTTCTTAATTTTTTATATTTTTAAAAATTATTTTTAATTTGTCATGTTACCTTTTTAATTTTTAAACAAGGTTCAGTTAAAGTGTTTTCATTAAACAAGCTTTCAAACATGTTCATTTTCACTGGGACTTGAAAATTATATAGCTAGTTCTGTCCTCAACCATACATTGAATGAGAATTATTCCCAGGAAAGGATTCAGATTTTGAACATGGCAACCTTTTTTGTCTGAGAGCCATTCTCTTCTGAGACTCATCTGGGAATTATCAGCCACATATACACAGTGACCTGGAACAATGCAAGCTTCAGTCCTGATGGCAAGATTTAGATGGCAAATTCCCTATACAGGAATAGAATCTAAAAAAGAGTGGAAATATATATATGTGTGTGTGTGTGTGTGTGTGTGTGTGTGTGTGTGTATTTATGTATAACTGAATCACTGTGCTGTACAGCAGAAGCTAACACAACATTGTAAATCATCTACACTCTAATACAAAATAATTAAAAATAAAGAAGTCTCTGATTTTGATCATCAACTTCAGTTGGGGGAGTGGGAGAGGGGGTTACTACCCCACCAAACAATTCTTCAACACTAGCTGGATGTCCTACAATTCAACTCAATTCTGGTATTATCTACCTGGAGATAGCATCAGATCCTAGGTTAAGTGTTCAGTCTCACAAGACGGTGCTCTTCCACACACAATTCAGACACCAACCACAAGTCCAGGTTGTCACCTGGCTTCTTATGGATCAAAGGTTCCCGTGACGTTCTCCTAGAGTTCGATTGATAGAGTGGCTCACAAAACTTAGAAAAATATTTTATTAACTAGAATTAGGGATAGGAGCCACCCCACGCCAGAGGCCAGAAGCAGCGGCCAGAGGAGCAACCCCACATCCAAGGAGTGGTGGCTGTGCAGGCGCAGGAGGGCTTAGAGGAGCCATCCGACGTTGAAGGTCAGGAAGGGTGGAGGTGAGGAGATACCCCTCATCCAAGGTAAGGAGCAGCGGCTGCACTTTGCTGGAGCAGCCATGAAGAGATACTCCACGTGCAAGGGAAGAGATACCCCACGTCCAAGGGAAGAGAAATCCAAGTAAGATGGTAGGTGTGGCAAGAGGGCATCAGAGGGCAGACACACTGAAACCATGACCACAGAAAACTAGTCAATCTAATCACATTAGGATCACAGCCTTGTCTAACTAATGGAACTAAGCCACCCACGGGGCAACCCAAGACAGGCAGCTCATGGTGGAGAAGTCTGACAGAATGTGGTCCACTGAAGAAGGGAATGGCAAGCCACTTCAGTATTCTTGCCTTGAGAACCCCATGAACAGTATGAAAAGGCAAAATGATAGGATACTGAAAGAGGAAACCCCCAGGTCAGTAGGTGCCCAATATGCTACTGGAGATCAGTGGAGAAATAACTCCAGAAAGAATGAAGGGATGGAGCCAAAGCAAAAACAATACCCAGTTGTGGATGTGACTGGTGATAGAAGCAAGGTCCGA
>SJYX01014952.1:114020-139349 GCA_006410675.1 Oreotragus oreotragus | reverse complement strand
TCAAGGCTGTATATTGTCACCCTGCTTATTTAACTTCTATGCAGGGTACATCATGAGAAACACTGGGCTGGATGAAGCACAAGCTGGAATCAAGATTGCCGGGAGAAATATCAATAACCTCAGATATGCAGATGACACCACCCTTATGGCAGAAAGTGAAGAAGAACTAAAGAACCTCTTGATGAAAGTGAAGGAGGAGAGTGAAAAAGTTGGCTTAAAGCTCCACATTGAGAAAACCAAGATCATGGCATCCAGTCCCATCACTTTATGGGAAATAGATGGGGAAACAGTGGCTGACTTTATTTTGGGGGGCTCCAAAATCACTGCAGATGGTGACTGCAGTCATGAAATAAAAAGATGCTTACTCCTCAAAAGAAAAGTTATGACCAACCTAGACAGCATATTAAAAAGCAAAGACATTACTTTGCCAACAAAGGTCCATCTAGCCAAGGCTATGGCTTTTCCAGTAGTCATGTATGGATGTTAGAGTTGGACTGTAAAGAAAGCTGAGCACTGAAGAATTGATGCTTTTGTACTATGGTGTTGGAGAAGACTCTTGAGAGTCCCTTGGACTGCAAGGAGATCCAATCAGTCCATCCTAAAGGAGATCAGTTCTGGGTGTTCACTGGAAGGACTGATGCTGAAACTGAAACTCCCATACTTTGGCCACCTGATGCGAAGAGCTGACTCATTGGAAAAGACCTTGATTCTGGGAAAGATTGAGGGCAGGAGGAGAAGGGGATGACGGAGGATGAAATGGTTGGATGGCATCACCAACTCAATGGACATGAGTTTGGGTAAACTCTGGGAGTTGGTGATGGACAGGGAGGACTGGTGTGCTGCAGTCCATGGGGTCACAAAGAGTCGGACATGACTGAGCGACTGAACTGAACTAACTGAAGGACATAACTTCGAAACAGCCAGAAGAAAGAGATGCATGGGGCAAGGTATATGGGAAAGGGCATGAAGCTTCCATGCTTCTCTAGTCATGCCATTCTCCCTGTATCCCTATATATTTGACAACATGGAAGCTCTCTGAATCCCATATTTTTTGGATTTTTATGGAGGGCTTGTTACACAGTCATGATTGATTAAATCATTGGCCACTGGTGATTAAATTCAAATTTAGCCCCACTTTCCTGCCACTAGGTCAGGGAGTGGGACTGAAAGTTCCAACCTCTAATCCTGTGGCTGGCTCCTGGCAACCAGCTGGCATCTTTGGGAGCACACCAAAGTTACATTAATATAACAAAAGACATCTTTATCATTCTCTTTGCTTAGGAAATTCCTAGGGTTTTACTAGTTCTGTGCTAGAAAAAGGACAAAGGACAAATGACAAATATATATTTCTCATTATAAATCACAATTATCATGCTGCTAAAATGCCTTTTTTTCAAAGTGTTCATTTCTCCTGGGAAAATATTTACTGAAAAACTGTATTTAGGAACTTAGGTTTAAATATAGCTTTTGGATTGATCCATGTGCAAACAAGACTGTTTTTTTTTTTAAGCCTGGCCCTTCCTCTATATTGGCAGGATTTGAAGATCTCTAATTAACTAAACTGTTTCAAATTTTACAGAGATTATAATTTTTGAAGTAGAGAGCCAAAAGCTTTCTATGAAAGGACCTACTGTGAGAGAAAATAGAAAGAAAATGAAGTGGCTGCCACCTTGATGTATATAGGATATTATCAGAGAGAACAATGACACCTGTATTTGGGGAGCTGACAAATTCAGGTAGCAAGGTACCCAAATGCGAATTTTACTTAGTGATCTGGCAATAATGCAATGTGATGGTTAATCTCCTGTGTCAATTTGACTGGGCCAAGGAATGCCCAGATAGTTGGTAAGACCTTATTTCTGAGTGTATTCTTAAAGACTTTAAAGAATGAATTTTGTTTTATCCACTTTCCTTTCCCTTTCTAGTTGGAACACAATGTCCCATATAAGACCAATAACTTGAGAAATGTATCAGTAAAACTTGCTGTGAACATCATAGAGATAATAAGTCCTTGTTTATAAACTGGTTCTATGACACAGACAGCAATTTCCTATCCCAACACTTACCACATTTCCTGTTATACAGGCTTATAGAACTGTTTCTTTACATCATAAAACTTAACTGCTTATAATGATATATCTATTTGCGATTATTTGATTGATGTACTCATCCCCCTGCAACAGACTAAATTCCAGGAAAGTGAGGACCATGACTGTTTTTGCTCACCATTACATCTCCAGCATCTAATCTAGGAGGTGCTCAATGATTCTGTGATGAATGACAAGAAACATGTGTCAAGTCCAGAGCATGTGTCTGGTTCTACTGGTGCTGTCTCGTGTGATCTTGAACAGAGAATTACATTTCCACTTAGTCTCAGATACCATGCTTGGAAGAGGGTCTTCAACAAGATGGTCACTAAGTGTTTGTCCATCCACTTAAGACTTGTAATCTCTTTAAATACAAGGAATGAAACAGAAGATGTCAAGATTAGAAGATGGTCCAGTAGAGTGCTGGAGAAAAAGCAGTGGCTGAGGGTGATTGGCTATGCATCCCCAAGAAACCGTATGAATGATTCCTGGATGAAGTATAACCTCTCTACAGCCTTGGGGAGGGCAAAGAAATTTCTCACTGAAAATCTCTTTTTTTCTTTCTGTATCCCTTTCTTAAATTTCCACACCTACCACCATCAACATGACCATGCTAAAAACTCCAACAAATCAGAATCATCATGTCTTCCATTCTGTCCTGCCTCTAAGAAAATGTTGGAAAAAACATATTCACATTATAAGTACAGTTTTAAGAACTTTGTAACACTTTATCCTTCTGCCATCAGGGTTTGCATTTTCCAATTCAGTTTGTTTTAGAGAATGTTTAACTCATAAATTAATTGGCAAATATTTCAGGCAAAGGAGGGGGGTACCTTTTTTAGCGGTAAAGGAGAGTTTCATGAAGCTTCTTAAATCTCACCCAAGGGCTCCAGTGCTCTGCCAGTCACCTTGGTGTTGGCTCCTAGGAACACATGAAAAACCAAATGAACAAACCAACTTCCTATGTATCACTTTGTAATCAAATCATTTGGGTACCCTACATTTCAGAGTCAGAAATAAGGTAAGGCATGTAAGGCATTCACCTTATGAGCAAAATTTAAGTGGGTGTCAAAAAGCTCAGTAATTAAGGTATTTAAATGTAATACTTGAAAATCAAAATTAATGCAAAATTCCATGATGAACAAAATATCAAAATTTTAATGACCCAACATCAGTATTATTGATTTTTCTTCCTTTGCCTCAGGCTCTAGGCACTTCCTTGGCAAGACTAGGCACTTTCTCCCATTCTGATGAAACAGTAACTGAGTGCACTAATGAAACTGTGCCTTTTTCACCCTTGCGCGCTGGGGGAGGGAGGCTGTTGGGAGGGCACCCAGGGCCCAGGCCAGGGGAGCAGGCATCCAAGAATTGGCAGGAAATCCTCAGAAGGAATCCTGGAGGGAGACTCCCAAAGCCCAAGAGGGAGAGAGGCTTTTGCTGGAACACAGCAATCTGGTTGAAACCTTTACCTGTCTGTTCACAAAAATGCCAGAGCCATGTGCAGGGTTTTCACATTCTGCCCAGCATACTGAAGACAGGATCTCTGCCATGAAACAATGAAATTCTCCATTTCCTGTTCTACCAGAACCTCTCCAACCGGAAAAAATCCACAAACACAATATTGGTTGTTTTCTATCACTCTAGGAGCAAATGTTGGAGGGGCAGACAAAAAGAGTGATTTCTCATTGCTGAGAACTGAGAGAACACAATAAATGATGAAAATGATGAAAAGATCTGTGTTCTGAGAGACTTTCAGTGCGTTCTGAAGACCTTCCACACACAGTGTCCCCAAGGGGCAGTGGGGGTGGGGATGAAGCCTCTCATCAGCACTGTTAGCGAGTCAGGCTGCCCGCAAGGCTTCAGTTCTCCTCTGCTTAGGTAGGCAGGGGGAAAATACCAAACAGAATTGCTTCTTACTTTAGGTGAGAATTGGAGAAGGAAATGGCAACCCACTCCAGTACTCGTGACTGGAGAATCCCATGGATGGAGGAGCCTGGTGGGCTGCAGTCCATGGGGTCGCAGAGTCGGACACGACTGAGCGACTTCCCTTTCCCTTACGTGAGAATATTTTTAGAATGGAAATCAATCCTTTTTGAAAATAAATGATGGAAGGGGGCCATTCCTGAATCAAGTACCATACTGTGTAACATCTGTGGCCTGCCAGACAACACCAGCAGGATGATGTTGGGGAAGGCTGACAGGGCTGACCTCAAACATCCAGTAGGTGTTATCATTCCACTCCTGGTGCCTCCGAATCACTGTGCTCCGCCAGCAATGCCAATATCCATCCTGGGCCACCTCCACTGACCTTTGGTTAGACATTGAGGACTAAGTTTAGCAATACCATTTTTTTTCCATTTTCCTAGAAGACCAGAGAGTGAAAAGATAGGTAGCCTCAGTTAATCACATAAATATCTCACAATCATCACAACTGTTAAAGCGTCAAAAACAAAAATGCCTCAAACCATAAGAAAGAAAAATCAGACAAGCAAAGGAGGTAAAATAATATGATTATTTTCTTTTTACATTGATGGGTCAATTCTTTAATGGAGAGTCTAAAGATTATCCCGCTGAGCTAAAGATCACAGTGCTGATAATCACCATCCCTCCCTTCCAGTCTGAAAAAAGCAGACCTGGTTGCTAAAAGGATACCCACAGAAATCGCTGACCACCAGGGACGCAGGATATGCCCGGCCCTGTGAGGGAGAGGGTGCCGTCATGTGTTCCACGCTCACGCGTCAACACTCCGGAAAAGGCCTCCAGGATCAGTGCCCAGGGCTTCCCTCATAGCTCAGTCGATAAAGAATCTGCCCGCAATGCAGGAGACCCAGGTTCGATTCCTGGGTCGAGAAGATCCCCTGGAGAAGGAAATGGCAATCCACTCCAGTATTCTTGCCTGGAAAATCCCAGGCAGAGGAGCCTGGCGGGCTACAGTCCATGGGATCGCAAGAGTCGGACACGACTTGGCGGACTAAACCACTACCACCACCATCAGTGCCCAACCAGCTGTGGCTTACCTAGAANGAAGATCCCCTGGAGAAGGAAATGGCAATCCACTCCAGTATTCTTGCCTGGAAAATCCCAGGCAGAGGAGCCTGGCGGGCTACAGTCCATGGGATCGCAAGAGTCGGACACGACTTGGCGGACTAAACCACTACCACCACCATCAGTGCCCAACCAGCTGTGGCTTACCTAGAACTGCGCCCAGACCCAGAGAACCACACGCCCTCTGCACAGCGACTCTGAGCTCGGAAACGTGGGGAGAAACTGGGCCCGAGGGCCCTAGGCTCAGCCAACCAATGCCATGGAGGTAGGGTGGGACCTCCAGTTCTGTGGGCCAACGGGATACTGCAGGACTTAACAGCTTCAAGCCAGGGCCAGGTGGGAACCTCACAGACTGAGGCTTGCGCGGAGGTCCTTGGCAGCACTCTTTCTGCTATTCTTTGCGCTGGGGTTCGCCAGGATGGCAGTCGGGGCTACCATTTATCAGCAACATCTACTTGCTGGCCGTCTTGGCCGAGCTCCCCTATGTCTACGCGAAACAGCAGAGCCAGGTGTATCACGAGGTACAGCCTGACCAGCCTCGGACAGACAGGGCCAGGGCCTTCCTCCAGGGTGGGCTGACGCTTGTGGGCGCGAGCTGTCGGGACTCCGCCACGTGTGCCAGTGGCGTGGAGAGTCCAGCTTCCTGGGTCGGGGTAGGGGGCGAGGTCCTTACTCCGCGAGGCCGCTGTGGGAAGCCCAGCCAGCCGCGAGCCCCACCCACCGAGTGCTTGCGGGATCATGCCTGCGGCTGGATTTTCCTTGCAGCTGAGGGCGCCTAGGTGCTGCTCCCGCGCCTGCGCACTAAGGTCCCAGGCCCGCCGGTTGCCCCGTCCGGCTTGACTGGAGCTTTCCTTGGCGCGCGGACACAACGCCAGGCTTCTCCAGCGTAATGCTCGGCATTCCCCGTGAAGGTTACCTTCCGCCAACGACTTCTGGAGAAACCAGGCGTCCTAGAAAGAACTGAGTTAACAGTTAATAAGATGTCGTTGGATGTTTGCATTTGAGAACGGTTGGTCTAGGCGTCTGCTGTGAGGAGGAGAGAGCGCAGGTGAAGGCCTCGGGAAATGACTGTAAAAGAGCGAATGAATTAATGAGTGAAGATCAGTGAGGAGTACCACTGCCAACCTGTCTGCCAGGAGACCGGAGAGTCCCCGCAGCAAACGGGAGGGCCAACCTCCCTTGCAGTGCGGAAGTCAGGGGGCAGGTCCTTTGGTCCTTCCCATTAAACTGAAGGAGAAACAGCGGTATAGACCAGCTGAGTGACTTGCAGGCCTCCACACAGCTGCGAACAAGCAGGGGAAAGGCCAGAATGCTAGCTTGCGTTTGGAAAAGTGTCCAGACCTCAAGAAAGTAGAAGTTTCCAGAACATGCCCTGATGCAGCTTGTTTTCTTTTGAATCCATTCCGTTAAAAGAAACTACTAGCTAGACTCTACCAGGTGCTGGGGATGAAGAGGTGAAGAAGGCAGTCACAGGCTGATTTTAGGTGCAGTCTAGTGAGAGAAAAAGAAAAATTAATCTGACGATCGACCACAAATTTTATGTGTTTTGAAGGAAAAGTACCGCAGAGCTATTTGGTAATTGTGGTGTTTTAGGTTTGGGCTTGAATCCGTATTTAAACATGTTTTTACAAGAATTATTCTAGGTGTCTGCAGTTCACTAATGGTTTATATCGCAATAGGGAAGCTGGACTTAAATATATATAATTCTTATATTTTGTTTTCTATCCTCCAGTTCTCGAGTGTATTTCCATGGTTTTGATTTTTCATATTTGATCTCTGGTGTGTTGGTATGAAGCATCATCAGTATTACAGAGAAATCAGAAGATGTGAAAGCACAGGAACAGAGGTTGAGTCCTGTTTCATCAGACAAAACTTGACCTTTACTTGTCTGAATCTTAATTTTTCCTGATATGCATAATGGTAACTAAACACAGTTAAGTGCTACTAAAATATTCTTGGTTATTAATTACAGAACAATTTATTAGGACTACAAAGTACACAGTGTTTTACATCCAGTTATGTGAAATGGTGTCATGCAGAATAGAAAATTGTTTTCCATACGTTCTGGCATAGGCAGATCTGGTACAATGGCTAAGAATTTGATATAAGTAACCAGTTTTATTGCTGGTACAACTGTGTGGGGAAACCATAGCACTTTACAAAGAGGGCTCTTTTACTATAGATCGAATAGGGTTAAACTGATATAATGTGCAAGAGAGAGCAAAAGGAGAAAGGAGTAAAAATTAAAAGGGTTATATGAATTGAAGACATTGTTTGCCTAAATTTGCCTTTGTTAACCCTTTAAGCTACTTGCTCTTTCTCTTAGTTGTGAAACAGCCCATTGTCTTAGATATTTTTCAACTTTGACAAAGTCTTAAAGTTGGTATGAATTGTCAAAATACTGTAACTTTTTAGGAAGTGGGAGGAGACTTATCTCCTGTACTTACTGGAAGGTTGCAGAAAGTTGTTTGATTAGCTTATTTATAAATAGAATCTTATTTTGCCACTATCTTACCTTATGATTTGGAGACGTGTGCTAAAAAAAAAAAAAACAAAAAAAACTGAACTTTAAAAATGCTAATGAGAAATGACAGTCACAGTCACTTCAAGTGACACCTAAATTTATGAAGTCTGTGAATTCAATTTTCTCTTATATGCCTTGAAAGGATGGCAACCAGTCCTCAAGTTTTATGCATTCATTTTAAAGGCAATCTTAAATAGAAATGTACCACATTGAGGAGACTCACTCTGAATGTATGGTGACTTTAATCTTTTAATTCTGAATCTTCCTACTCTGCCATCTTCTCAGATTCCCTGCCCCTTTGATCATAATCTAATAACTAACCACTTACTATAGCTTACAAGGCCCTCTAAATCTTACCCAGTGATTCTCACCCTTATTTATAAAAACTACATTATTTTTTTTTGAGATACTTATGGTTACACACCATTTCTGAAGGTTTAATATTGACCTCATTTCTTTCCACTTTATCCTCTACTCTTGTCTCTGATCTTACTCCCTATTTCTTAAGCACGCTTTACAGTTGTGTGTGGTTAATATTTAACAACTGGTAGTTCTGTGGTGTGGGAGGTGGGGGGAGAAAGGTCTGATTTGTTGCACTTAGAAAATTCCAGTGTGTAAATCCTCCCAACATGTCTACTTTCAAGCTACCAATGAGATACCACTGAACACAAAGTTGGAAAGAGATGCAAACCATGACTTGCATGAGCTGGTTTGAGCAGGCTCTATCATCCCGCTGATATTAGGTTGGTACAAAAGTAATTATGGTTTTATATTATTGAACTCTGCAATTTGATACTGGAATACATTCTTAAATGTGGTTATGTTATTCATCATTTTAATGTTCATTTCTCACTTTATTTTGTTTTGCTAATGACTTATTACTTGCTGTTTATATTTATTTTAGACTAGGGAAATGATGTTAGACAAAAAGCAATTTCAAGCAATTTTCTTATTTGAGTTCAAAATGGGTTGGTTGTAAAACAGCAGAGAAAACTCACAACATCAACAATGCATTTGGTTCAGGAACTGTTCATGAATGTACAGAGCAGTGATCATTCAAGAAATTTTGCAAAAGAGATGAGAGCCTTGAAAATGAGAAGTGCAGTGGATGGCCATCAGAAGTTGACAACAACCGAGTGAGAGAATCATCAAAGCTGATCTTCTTACAACTACATGAGAAGTTGCCGAAGTCTTCATCATTGACCATTCTATGGTCATTTGGCATTTGAAGCAAATTGGAAAGGTGAAAAAGTTTGGTAAGTGTGTACCTTATGAGCAGACTGAAAATTTAAAAAAAAAATCATTGTTTTAAAGTGTCGTCTTTTCTTATACTGTACAACAACAAACCATTTCTTGATTGGATTGTGATGTGTGATGCAAAGTGGATTTTATATGACAACTGGCAATATTAAGCCAAACTTGCACCAGAAACAGATTGTGGTCCCTGTTTGGTTGGCTGGTCTGATCCACAACAGCTTTCTGAATCCCAGGGAAACCTCTACATCTAAGAAGTATGCTCAGAAAATTGATGAGATGCACTGAAAACTGCAACATCTGCAGCCAGCGTTGGTCAACAGAAAGGGCCCAATTCTTCAATAGGGCAATGCCCAACCACACGTTGTACAACCAACACTTCAAAAGTTGAACGAATTGGGCTACAAATTTTGCCTCATATGCTGTATTCACCTGACCTGTCACCAACTAACTACCACTTCTTCAGGCATCTTGACCACTTTTTGCAGGGAAAGTTTGTACAACCAGCAGGAGGTTGAAAATGCTTTCCAAGAGTTCATTGAATCCCAAAGCATGGATTTTTATGCTACAGGAATAAACAAATTTATTTCTCATAAGCAAAACAATGTGTTGATTATAATGGTTCATATTTTGATTAATATAGATGTGTTTGAGCCTAGTTTTAATGATTTAAAATTCATGGTCCAAAGCTGAGATTACTTTTTCAGCAACCTGATGTTATGGCTGTATCCCTGTTCTCTCTTCCTCAAAGCCCTTTAATGTTCTCCCTCTGCTTTTCAATCTTCAGATCTCAAAGTTTATTTCTTAAAGTAGCTCTTTCCCTAGTGCCTGCCAAGGCTACATGTTTGTCGCATATACCTGTGCTGCACTGTACACTCTGACTATTACTCATGTTTAGTGTTAATGTTTGATATCAAACTACTATATTCATTCACCAATGAGAGTAGGGACTGTGTATTTTCTATTCGTCACTGTATCAATGCTGCTATCTTAGTTGCACCCTGCCATGACACAATACCATAGGTTGGGTTATTTAAACAGACATGTTTTTTGATATATCTATTGTCTATATTCTATAGACTTTCTTATATTTCTATAGGCTGGAAAATGTACATCAGGGTGCTAGCATGATCAAGTTCTTGTGAAGTCTCTCATCCTGGTTTGCAGTCACTTTCTCATTGTGTGCTCACATGGCACAGAAAGCGGGTAAGGGTAGTGCAAACAACTCTCTGGTGTCTTTATAAAAGGGTACTAATCCCAGTATGAAGGCCCACATTCATGACCTCTTCTAAACCTAATTATTTCCCAAAGAACCCATCTACAGACACCATCACTTACGGATTAGGGCTTCAACATTTAAATTTGAGTGAGGCTGAATTATTTGATTACTCTTGGAAATCAGGTGAACTCAGCACCACCTCACAAGATTACATACCTCCCTAACAGACAGGCCCAGCATTCTTTGGCAGCACCCCAGATGCAGAGTATGTGACAGTGCCTTCTGGTTTCTCTAGTGTTTTATGGAATTTCCTTTGCATTCCTGGGTCTTGTCCTGGGCCCAACTTTCAAGACGAGGACAAATAGCCTAGTGATCCTGTCCTACCTTGGCATCACCTTTTCTCCCTTTCAAATCCTAAGCTGTAGCTGTTGGGTATTTTGCCATGTCAAGAATTCTAGTTATGAGTGGTTGAATAGGTAGCTCTCCAGCAAAAGTGGTCTTCATCAGCTATGCTTGGGAGGGATCTGGCTATCTCATCAGAGCTGTTTGGCATTCAGCTGCCGTCTTATAAACTCATTTCCTGTTTAATTTTGAAGCTCCTATCATTCTCTACATGATCTTCAGGAACTTCCTATATCCAGATAGAAGGACTAATGTTCTCATTTACAGAGAAGAAATAATGGACTAGATCTGGAGCCAATGACTTGTGAACTTATGTAGGTTCTCATTATTTCTTACTTTTGTGGTTGCTTTGTTCTTATGGCAGAATGCTGTTCACTTTCAGAGATGTGGTTTGATACCACATTACAGGAAAGCTTTCTCTCTGGATTTGACTAGAACATATTCCTTGTGCTACTCAGAGGGTACCATTTATTAAAATTGATTCCTTTTCTTTGCAATTATCACCTTTTTAAAAATTTAGGTATAGTGGACATACAATATCATATTAGTTTCAGGTATACAACATAATGATTTGACATTTACATAGGAGGGATCACTAACTGATCACCATGATGTCTACTCACCATCTGTCACCATACAAAGTTATTACAATATTATTTACTATATTCCCTATGCTTTACATTACTTACCTGTGGCATTTATTTTTTAACTGGAAGTTGTACCTCTTAATCCCCTTCACCTATTTTGCCCAACCCATCCCATGGCCTCACCTTTGGCAACCACCTATTTGTTCTCTGTATCTATGAGTCTGTTTCTGTTTTGGTTTTTTTTGTTGTTGTTCATTTGTTTTTTAGATTCTATGTATAAGTGAAATCATATAGAATTTGACTTTCTCCACCCGACTTACTTCACTTAGCATAATACCCTCTTGGCTACATCCATGCTGTCACAAATGGCATGATTCCATTCTTTTTTATGGCTGAGTTTTATTCTATTGTCTGTTATAACCATCTTCATTCACCTATTGATGAGCAGTTGGTTCTTTCTGTTTCTTGGCTGTTGTAAATAAATAATGAACATAAGGGTACATGTATCTTTTCAAATTAGTGTTTTTGCTTACTTCAGGTAAATATCCATAAGTGAAATTGTGAAATTGCTGAATTGTGTATTTTTAATTATTTTAGAAACCACCATACCATTTTTCTTAGTGACTGCACCAATTTACACAGCTTCCACAGCATAGAAAGCTTACCTTTTCTCCACATCCTTGTTATTTGTTGTCTTTTTGTGCACGTGCATGCTAAGTCACTTCTGACGATTGTGAGGTGATAAATCATTATGGTTTGGATTTGCATTTCTCTGTCTATTAGTTATATTGAACATCTTTTCGTGTGTCTTTTGGCCATCTGTATGTCTTCTTTGGAAGAATAATTCAGTATCTCTGCCATTTATTAATTGGTTTGTTTATCTTTTTGATACTAGTGAGGTTTTTATGTATTTTATATATTAACCCCTCATCAGCTATATATTATTTGCAACTATCTCTCCCATTCAGTAGTTTGTCTTTTTGTTTGGTTGATAGTTTCCTTTGTGTTCAAAGGTTTTTAGTTTATTGTAGTACCATGTGTTTATTTTCGCTTCTGTTTTCCTTGACTGAGGAAACAGATCTCAAAAAATATCACTAAAATTGATGTTATGGAGCTTACCTCCTATGATTTCTTTTAGGAGTCTTATGGTTTCAGATCTTACATTAAGTCTTTAATACATTTTGAGTTTATTTTGTATATAGTGTGAGAAAGTAGTCCAGTTTCATTCTTTTGCATGTGTCTGTCCAGTTGTTTGAACACTATTTATTGAAGAGATTGTCTTTTACCCCACTGTATATTCTTGGCTCCTTTGTTGTTAATTAATTGATCACAAAAGCATGGGATTATTTCTGGACTCTCTCTTTTGTTGCACTGATCTAAGTGTATGTTTCTGTGCCAGTACCATACAGTTTTATTTACTGTAGTTTTGTTTGTTGTATAGTTTGAAATCAGGGCACATGATACCCCCAACCTTGTTTTTCTTTCTTAAGATTGCTTTGGCCAAAATGGGTTCTCATTGCCATTTTTCTTCCTTTCCCAAGCACTTACCCAGTACCTATTATACTATATTCTGTGTTACAGGGGGAAACAAAATGGATGCAGTTTCTATGTGAATGGAACTATAACTAAGACACTAGGTAGTAATCAAGTATTCACACTAATAAATTCATAAACTAAACCTGAACTGATGAGCTAAGGAAAGGTATGTACACTCTTTGAAATCAAATAAGAAAGAAATATAACCTAGACTCAGAGCAGTTGTCTGGACAGGCTCCTCTAAGGAAGCAACACGTAAATGAGATCTAGGAGATGAGTAAGAATTAACTAGGAACAGAGAAGATACAGGAACTTTGGAACAAGGAAATAGTATGTTGAAAGGCCCTGTGATAGAACATGCAGATTCTGACAAACTGAAAGAATGTCATGTAATTGGAGTTCAGAATGGGAAAAAGAGCAGATGAGACTGAGAAATGAGTGAAAAATGAGACTGAAACAATAGTCAGGTGCCACTTCTTACATAGCTTTGGGGACTATATTAAAAGTTTTGTGTAGGACTTGGTCACAGTTGGCTATGTTTAAATAGGCAAGAAACTACTTTTACAGTTTTCCAAGATCTACACATGAGCCAAGCTCTCCAGGAAGTTCCTAGAGTTCTTTTCATGGAAACAATTAATCTCATCATTGTCCTGGCAAGTCTGAGTAGGAGAGATGAGGCCCAGATTTATAGTACTTGGCTCAGGGCCCTACAGGAGACAAACGCAAGGCATTTGTTAGCTCTGTCAATCACATGCAGCAACTATTACAGGAATATTCAGACGCCTTTCCAAACCTTGATCCAATCCTAAAACTGGATTAAGTTATCATAGTTTGGATGGATATTAGTAATCTATTGCTGTGGAACAAATTATCTCAAAACTAACAGCTTTGAAGAACAAAAAATTAATATCTCACATAATCTGAGGGTAGGTTATATGGGAGAGACTCAGCTGGGTGGTTCTGGCTCAAGGTCTCCCTTGAGGTTGTTATCTTGCTCCCAGCTAGGTCTGCAGTCATATCCAGTCTCAAAGGGAGCTAAAGAATCTACTTCTAAACTCACTCATTTGGTTGCTGACAGGCTTCCATTCTTCACTGGCTATTGGCCAGAGGCCTGCATTCCTTGACACACAGACTCCTCCACAACCTACTTGAACAACCTTGATTCATGGCATCTAGCTTCCAACAAAAGAAGTGATTCAAGAGTAAGAGAAATGTGAGCATGTAAGTGAAATAGTGTCCCCAAAAGAAGCAGGACTTGTATTTAGAGTACATTAAAACCTTTACAACTTAATAGTAAGAAGATGAGGCAGCAAATTAAAAATGGACAAAACATTGGAATAGAAACTTTACAAAAGAATATAAATGGCCAAGATACTCAATTATCACTATTAATTAGGGAAATAATCAAAATCTATAATGAGGCACTGTTATAGTATCATAAGAATGGTTAAAATTATAAAGGCTGAAAATACCAATCATCATCAAGGTTGTATGGAACAAGTTAAATGACCTGAAATTTATGCTGGGAGTGTAAAATGACAGAGCCATTTGTAAACAGGCATAGTCAGTTTAGTTGTATAGACGTTTACCATACAAGTTCTAGCTATTTATCCAAGAGAAATGACTTCAGCTCTTCATAGAAATATTTGTGCATGAACGTTCTTGTATCATGCATAGTAACTAAAGTTAGAAGCTATACATGTGTCTGTTCAACAATACATCTTTGGTATACATTGAAATTCTACTTAATTATTTCTCCCCAATCCTTTGAAATTAATACCTAATTAATCTCCCACATAATTATATATTGATATATGTAACAATTAAAAAAGAAGCAGTCTCCCAAACATGATGCTGACTGAAAGAAGCTAGATGAGAGTACATATCATATATCTATTGAAAAATGAATTTACATTGAAAAATGAATCACATTAGTGATTGTGTGAGGGAGTGGTTTCGATAATATTGATTTCAAAGTGGCATAGAGAACATGCTGGGATGATGGAAATATTCTGTATTTTTCATAGTAGTTGTTACATGTTTTATATGGCATATTCTTGATAAAACTCACTGAAATTATATAAAGTATATAATTTATATTTAAACCTTAAGTTGTTTATAATGGTAAGAAAAAATTATATAAACTAAAAAATTTTAGAATGCAAGGAGTAGTTCACAAAAAAAAAGAAACAATAGTACTTGGAAATTTTATTGCCCTCTCTTAGTCTTTTCAATATCAACCACAAAGCAAAAATAGCATATGAGTAATATCATGAATCATATTAATTTCACATCTATAGATTTATAGCTAGAGACATAATAAAAATATTTTTACCTCAGGAAAAACATTTTTCTATTATTTAACAAATATTTTTTAAGAAAGAATCACATAGAAAAATCTCAAAATTTTTCCCAATTAAAAAATATTATAGAAATCATTTTAGCTAAACTCAGTGCAAAAAAAACTGAAACTGAATAACTGATGTATAATTCTTAAAGCCATTTTGAAGATAGAAATGCTCTTTTTAACTTGTGAGACAAAGTGGAAAGCAAGACAAAAATTGTAGACTATTTAAAAAATGAGATCTTTACATCATATAACATGTCTACACGATAAGATTAACTTAGAGATCAAAATAAGAGCCTTATATAGTTCTATTATTTATTAGCTTCTCTGTCCATGGAAGTCTCCAGGCAAGAAAACTGGAGTGGACAGCCTTTCCCTTCTCCAGGGGATCTTCCTGATCAGGAATTAAACCTGAGTCTCCCACATTACAGTTAGATTCTTTCCCATCTGAGCCACCAGGGAAGCCCTTATTAACAAATATTTATTGTAGGGCTACCATGTTCTAGAAATTTTTCTATGTTTCAGGGACATAGTAGGAAAACATCTAACTTCATTCATAGAGTTCCATGCTAGTGGAAGTACATAGACCAAAAGCCCACTATAAATATATAATATTTAAGATAGTGATAAGTTCTTTGGAAAAAATAAAGCTGAATAAGGTAGATAGAGGGTGATCAGAGAAGGGATGCCTTTTTGCAAATAGTGGTAAGGGAAGCCATCTCTAAGAAGGTGGTGTTTCAGAGGAGTTCTGAAGGAAGAGAAACAGTCAATCATGGAGACATTGAGGAAATAGCATGCTAGACAGAGAAAATAGAAAGCACAAAGACCTTGAGGAAGCTGGGAGTAGAGCAAGCTATGGGCTGGTTGACAGAAAGGGAGATTAGAGAAATTATATGGGGTCAGATCATGTAGAACCTTCTAGGCTACCATAAGGACTCTGACTTACTCCAAGGAGGTGGGGGGCCTGTGGAAGGATTTGAGCAGAGGATAGACATGGTATGAGTTATATTTTATAATGATCACTCCAGAATTGTCTACATAGCAAAAAGTAGAAACAGGGGGATCAGTTGGGAGGTTGTTATACTAGTTCAGGTAAAAGATGACAGAGACTTGGTTACTACTTGCTTGGCATTTTAGNATCTAACTTCATTCATAGAGTTCCATGCTAGTGGAAGTACATAGACCAAAAGCCCACTATAAATATATAATATTTAAGATAGTGATAAGTTCTTTGGAAAAAATAAAGCTGAATAAGGTAGATAGAGGGTGATCAGAGAAGGGATGCCTTTTTGCAAATAGTGGTAAGGGAAGCCATCTCTAAGAAGGTGGTGTTTCAGAGGAGTTCTGAAGGAAGAGAAACAGTCAATCATGGAGACATTGAGGAAATAGCATGCTAGACAGAGAAAATAGAAAGCACAAAGACCTTGAGGAAGCTGGGAGTAGAGCAAGCTATGGGCTGGTTGACAGAAAGGGAGATTAGAGAAATTATATGGGGTCAGATCATGTAGAACCTTCTAGGCTACCATAAGGACTCTGACTTACTCCAAGGAGGTGGGGGGCCTGTGGAAGGATTTGAGCAGAGGATAGACATGGTATGAGTTATATTTTATAATGATCACTCCAGAATTGTCTACATAGCAAAAAGTAGAAACAGGGGGATCAGTTGGGAGGTTGTTATACTAGTTCAGGTAAAAGATGACAGAGACTTGGTTACTACTTGCTTGGCATTTTAGTAAAAGCATTCCAGATATTACATGATCATAAATATGATCAGAATTAAATCAGTTAGGTGGAGAGAAACAGTTCAATACAACTAATTAAGAAAAAGAAAAGGTAAGAAATTTAATTCAATAATTCAACTCAGAAATCTAGAAACAGGCCAGCTAACAAACATTTTAACATTCATGCAGAATAAGGGAATTAAGTGGGTCGGGAANTCATAAATATGATCAGAATTAAATCAGTTAGGTGGAGAGAAACAGTTCAATACAACTAATTAAGAAAAAGAAAAGGTAAGAAATTTAATTCAATAATTCAACTCAGAAATCTAGAAACAGGCCAGCTAACAAACATTTTAACATTCATGCAGAATAAGGGAATTAAGTGGGTCGGGAAGATATTAATGAATTAGAAACCAGAATACATGTGAAATTGGCGTGGAACTGAGAAATAAATATTAAAGCTAGTGCTTTGAAAAGTTCAGTAAAATAGAAATTGCTGTTAATTTGAATGAGGAAAAGGGAAAATACAGATATACTACATCCAGAATAAAGAAAAGACGTAACCTCAAATATAAAGATTTTTAAATTATAATGAAAAAGCACAGTTTGCTAATGCATGCAAAAAAATTTAAAGTTAAAATTTTTACAAAAATAGGGAATTCCCTGCTGGTCCAGTGGTTAGGATTCTGCACTTTCAGTGCTGAGGGCACAGATTTGATCCCTGGTCAAGGAATTAAGATCCCACAAGCTGCACAATGCAGCAAAAAAAAAAAAAANCACTGTTGCCATTTTTTTCTATTTGCCATGAAGTGATAGGACCAGATGCCATGATCTTAGTTTTTTGAATGTTGAGTTTCACTTTCATCAAGAGGCTCTTAAAAAAAAAAAAAAAAGGCTCTTTATTCCTCTTTGCTTTCTGCCATTAGGGCAGTATCATCTGCATATCTGGTTGTTGATATTTCTCCCTGCAATCTTGATTCCAGCTGGTGATTCATCCAGCCCAGCATTTTACATGATGTACTCTGCATATAAGTTAAATAAGTAGGGTGACAATATACAGCCTTGATGTTCTCCATCCCAATTTGGAATCAGTCCATCGTTCCATGTCTGGTTCTAACTGTTGCTTCCTGACCTTTTTATGCGTCTCTCATGACGCAAGTACGGTGGTCTGGTATTCCCATCTCTTTAAGAATGTTTGTTGTGATCCACAGTTTGTTTGTTGTGATCCACACAGTCAAAGGCTTTAGTGTAGTTGATAAATCGGAAGTAGATGTTTTTCTGGAATTCTCTTGCTTTTTCTATGATCTACAGATGTTGGCAATTTAATCTCTGGTTCCTCTGCCTTTTCTAAATCCAGCTTGTACATCTGGAGGTTCTCAGTTCACATACTGCTTGAAGAATCTTGAGCATTACCTTGCTAGCCTGTGAATAGAGCACAATTGTGCAGTAGTTTGAATATTCTTTGGAATTGGCCTTCTATGGTGTTCTCACAGGAGAAGATGAGCATACAGCCTTCTACTCTGCCATCTTGGAGTCTCCTAGGGCAAATTTAGAAGCTGAATATGTAACCATGTCACTTTGTGGACTCAGAACTCTACTCCTGACTGTCTGTGTGTCTTGAGCCATTAAACTGTATATTCATTCCTCACTTTGAAACCTATTCAAGCTACAGAGGACTGGTGGTATGAGGGAGGAATCATCAGTGTCTGTACCCAGAAGGTTCTAACTTAGCCTCCAGCAATTTCAAACTTTACTTTAAAAGTCAATGTCTCCAGATAAGGAGGGACTCAGATTAACTATCCCTCAAGTACCCACTCCAGTGTTCTTGCTTGGAGAATCCCAGGGAGCGGGGAGCCTGGTGGACTGCCAGCTATGGGGTCGCACAGAGTCGGACACGACTGAAGCGACTTAGCAGCAGCAGCAGCAAGTACTCTGATTTTCTAAAAAGTCCCTGATGCTAATCTGGGGCAAGTTTAGAAAAAAACAAAAACAAAAAACTTTTCTTTGGCACTTAGCGCCATGTCTTGCACACCAGGTGGCACTCACCAAGTGTTTGTTGATTGAATGGAAATTAATTTCCTCTGACAGATTTACCAGCCAATCTCACCACTATTATATGGCTCTAATCCCAATCTGCAGAGTACATCATGAGAAACGCTGGACTGGAAGAAACACAAGCTGGAATCAAGATTGCCGGGAGAAATATCAATAACCTCAGATATGCTGATGACACCACCCTTATGGCAGAAAGTGAAGAGGACCTAAAAAGCCTCTTGATGAAAGTGAAAGTGGAGAGTGAAAAAGCTGGCGTAAAGCTCAACATTCAGAAAACGAAGATCATGGCATCCGGTCCTATCACTACATGGGAAATAGATGGGGAAACAGTGGGAACAGTGTCAGACTTTATTTTGGGGGGCTCCAAAATCACTGCAGATGGTGACTACAGCCATGAAATTAAAAGACGCTTACTCCTTGGAAGAAAAGTTATGACCAACCTAGATAGAGACATTACTTTGATAACAAAGGTCCATCTAGTCAAGGCTATGGTTTTTCCTGTGGTCATGTATGGATCTGAGAGTTGGACTGTGAAGAAGGCTGAGTGCCGAAGAATTGATGCTTTTGAACTGTGGTGTTGGAGAAGACTCTTGAGAGTCCCTTGGACTGCAAGGAGATCCAACCAGTCCATTCTGAAGGAGATCAACCCTGGGATTTCTTTGGAAGGAATGATGCTAAAGCTGAAACTCCAGTACTTTGGCCACCTCATGGGAAGAGTTGACTCATTGGAAAAGACTCTGATGCTGGGAGGGATTGGGGGCAGGAGGAGAAGGGGACGACCGAAGATGAGATGGCTGGATGGCATCACAGACTTGATGGACGTGAGTTTGAGTGAACTCTGAGAGATGGTGATGAATAGGGAGGCCTGGTGTGCTGCGATTCATGGGGTCACAAAGAGTCAGACATGACTGAGTGACTGAACTAAACTGAACTGAATCCCAATCTGCAGAGAATTCTGACTTAGTTAGGTAAAGCAGCATCTGCTTGCTCTTTCTGAAGTCTAGGATCTCCTAATATGAGATATAAAATCATTCTCCTCTGAGCCCATCTCTGATTTACAAAGTGAACAGAAATTTAGACCTTACTACATGCAGATTGCTTATATTACATCCGCCCAACACAAGCACTAAATAGAGTGTGATCTAACCAAAGTCACCAAGGAAAGTACTAATTTTAAAATAGTTGCTTATTATTTGGCATTTGGTTGTACAATCTTATTTCATAACTTTTAAACCTGGGTATCAGCACAAGGTGAAAACAATCCAGTTTAGAAAAAAAATCTTTACAATATTCTAATAAACTCTGCTATGACATTTCCATTCTTTTAAATTAGATTACTGTGCTTTTTAATTTAAAATTTTTTAGAAAGATGATTTCTCAGGGTGTGCCAGCCACCTATATTTGTTCGAAAAGTGCCTAATCATAGCAATTTGTATGGAAAATTAGTAAAATGCAGTGTATACTCGTTTACTTTCTTAGAAAGATTAAACTGAATACAGATTAAATTATTTCTTGAAGGACACTGACACTGTCATAAAACTATTACTTAATCGGCTGGCATGAGGGGTTTCCCTGGTGGCTCAGATGGTAAAGAATCTGCCTGCAATGTGGGAGACCCAGGTTCGATCCCTGGGTCAGGAAGATCTCCTGAAGAAGGAAATGGCTACCCACTCCACTATTCTTGCCTGGAGAATTCTATGGACAGAGGAGCCTGGTGGGCTACAGTCCATGGGGTCACAAACAGTCGGACATGACTGAGCGGCTGATACCATATGATGTGGTGCTGGCATGAAGACAGTGCTGCTCTGAGGGTTACATGTAAGGTCTCTAGGTGGTATCTCTAGCCCTAAACAGTATCATGCGGTCAGTTCTTTTTGATGTCTAACATCCATATAATTTTGTGGTTATTCTCTTTCACTTCTTCCTATCAGGTTGTCAACTGTCCCTTCTTGCTGGTATTGTTATAACTGTATTTCAGCTCAGTTCATTTCAGTTGCTCAGTCATGTCTGACTCTTTGTGACCCCATGGACTTGAGCATGCTGGGACTCCCTGTCCATCACCAACTCCCGGAGTTCACACAAACTCATGTCCATTGAGTCGGTGATGCCATCCAACCATCTCATCTTCTGTTGTTCCCTTCTCCTCCCGCCTTCAATCTTTCCCAGCATCAGGGTCTTTTCCACTGAGTCAGTTCTTTTCCACTGAGTCAGTTCTTTGCTCAAGTGGCCAAAGTATTGGAGCTTCAGCTTCAGTATCAGTCCTTTCAATGAATATTCAGGACTGATTTCCTTTGGGATTGACTGGTTGGATCTCCTTGCAGTCCAAGGGACTCTCAAGAGTCTTCTCCAACATCATAGTTCAAAAGCATCAATTCTTCAGCATTCAGTTTTGTTTACAGTCCAACTCTCACATCCATACATGACTGGAATACCATCCTGGAAAAACCATAGCTTTGACTAGACAGACCTTTGTTGGCAAAGTATTGTATCTGCTTTTCAATATGCTGTCTAGGTTGGTCATAACTTTTCTTCCAAGGACCAAGCATCTTTTAATTTCATGGCTGCAATCACCATCTGCAGTAATTTTGGAGCCCAAAAGCATAAAGTCTGTCACTGTTTCCATTGTTTTCCCATCTATTTCCCATGAAGTGATGGGACCAGATGCCATGATCTTCATTTTCTAAATGTTGAGTTTTAAGCCATCTTTTTCATTCTCTTCTTTTACTTTCATCAAGAGGCTCTTTAGTTCTTCTTCACTTTCTGCCATAAGGGTGATGTCATCTGTATATTTGAGGTTATTGATATTTCTCCCAGCAATCTTGATTCCAGCTTATGCTTCATCCAGCCCAATGTTTCTCATGATGTATTCTGCATATAAGTTTAGCAACAGTCTACCCACTTGAATTTTCATGTGGTGTGCAATAAAACTAACAACAAAGCAAAACCAACAAAATCCAAGCAGTCTAGGAACAGAGATCCTGTAGTTATTAAGTGAGAGCGTACAAACACTGGTCAAGCAATATTAGAAGAATCTCTGTGGTCATCTGCTCAGTTAATCTGTATATAGGAAAATAGAAATAAAGCTTGTTGAAATTATGTGTAAACACATAGCAAACAGTTCCTGAGTAAGCATTTAGGAGTGTTTTTCATCCTATATAGCTCTTTTCATCTTGTATAACTGTAGCACTATACCCATTAAACTCTTAACTCCCCATTCCTGGCAGCTACCATTCTACTTTCTGTCCCCATGACTTTGAGTACTTTAAGTACCTCAGATAAGTAGAATGATACACCACTTGTATTATTTTATTGATTTCTTTCACTTAACATGAGGTCCTCAAGGTTCATCCCTATTTGTAGCTTATGTCAGGATTTTTTAAGGCTGAATAATATTCCAGAATCTTCTCTTAAGAATGAATAATATTCCAGTGTATGGATATATATTTTGCTTATCTATTCATTGATGGACATTTGGGTAGCTTCCATGTTTTAGCTATTGTGAATACTACTACTATATACATGAGTGTACAAATATCTCTGTGATATCTTGTTTTCAGTCTTTTCAGCATATAACCAGAAGTAGAAATGTTGGGTCATATAGTAATTCTATTTTTAATTTCTCTAAGAAGCTATCCTACTGTTTTTCACAATGGCTGTAACTTTTTACACAAAGGCTATACATGTATAGCAGCTGCACATTCATTTACATTTACATTATGCACTAAAAGTGCACAAGGGCTCTCATTTTTTCATTTTTGCCAACATTTGTTTTATTCTGAGTTTTTAAATAGCATCCACACTAACAGATGTTAGGTGGCATCTCCTTGTACTTTTGATTAGCATTTACCTCATGATTGGTGATGCAGTACATCTTTTCATGTGTTGTTTGCCATTTCTATATCTTATTTTGAAATGTCTATTCAAGTCCTTGGGCTATTTATTGATGCCTGACTTTTTGTGGTTGAGTTTTAGAAATTTTCCATATGTTCTGGGTATTATTTTCCTTATCAGGTATATGATTTACAAATATTTTCTCCCATTCCATGGATTGCTATTTCACTCTGTTGATAGAATCTATGAATTAAAATTTTTCCTAAATTTTCAGGAAGTCAGAGTTGTTCATTTTTTCTTATATTATCTGTGCCTTTTGTGTAATATCCAAGGAATAATTGCCAAGTCCATTGTTGTAAATTTTTTCTCTTATGTTTGCTTCTAAGAGATGTATTTCTTTAGGTCTTACATTTAGGCCTTTGATCCAATTTGAATTAATTTTTGTACATGGTGCTAGTTAAAAGTATAACTTCATTCTTTTGCATGTGGACATCCAGTTTTCCCAGCACCATCTGTTGGAAAAACTGTCTTTTTCCCGTTAAATGGAGTTTACCTTCTTGTCAACAGTCATTTGATTATACATTATTACAAGGGTTTATTTCTGGGCTCTACTATTCTAAATTATTAATGAATGTCCTTTTCCTAGTACCACACTGTTTCTGATTGCTGTAGCTTTGTAAGAGGGTTTTTTAACTGATATGTTAAAGCCTTTTTTTTACTAAGGTTTAATTGACAGGTAACATTAGTTTCTAGTATATAAGATAATGATTCTGATATTTGCATATATTGAAAAAGGATAACTACAAGTCTAGTTAAAATTCATCACACTATATTATTACAATTTTTTTTTCTTGTGATGGGAACTATTAGGGTCTGCTCTCTTAGGTCTTTCAAATATATAATATGGTTATTAACTATAGTCACCATCTATGTTGTATCTTCATAACTTTTAAATTTCATATATGAAAGCTTATACCATTGAACCCCTTTATCCACTTTGCCTATTCTCTAATACCCACCTGTGGCAACCACCAGTATGTTCTCTGTGTCTGTGAGCTATCTGACTTATTTTTCACTCAATACAGTGCCCTCAAGTTTCGTCCACGTGGTCACAAATGTCAGGATTTCATTTCTTTTAGGGCTGAGTAATATTTCATTTTTTATATATACACACATATATATCTATAATAAACAATGGGTTGCACATATTTTTTCACATTAGTGTTTTGGTATTCTCTGGATAAGTACCCAGAATTAGAACTGCTGGATCATATGGTAGTTCTATATTCAATTTTTTGAGGAACCCTGTGGACTATTTTCCATAGTGGTTGCACCAATTTAAATTCCCACCAATAGTGCACAAGGGTTCCCTTTTCTCCACATTTTTAGCAACATTTGGCATCTCTTATCTTTCTGATAATAGGCATTCTAACAGGTGTGAGGTGATATCCTATTGTGGTTTTAATTTGTATTTCACTGATTAGAGGTATTGAGTACCTATTTGTTGGCCATCTACATGTCTCTTTGGAAAAATGTCTGTTAGGTTCTTATACCCATTTCTTTATCAAATTTAGTGTTTTGGTTTGGCTTGGTTTTGGGGGGGCTCCACATGGCTTGTGATATCTTAATCCTTCAACCAAGAATTGAAACCTGGCTTTGGCAGTGAAAATGTGGAATGCTAGCCACTGGACTGGCAGAGAATTCCCCCACTCATCTTTTTCTTGACTTTCTGCACACCACATCTTCCTTTAATTCTTTGAGCATTTCTTTTAGGGGCAGGGGATGAGGAGAAGGGGATGTCAGAGGATGAGATGGTTGGATGGCATCACCAACTCAATGGACATGAATATTAGGAAGCTCCAGAAGTCTGTGATGGACATGGAAGCCTGATGTGCTGCAGTCCATGGGGTCACAAAGAGACACAACTGAGTGACTGAACTGAACTGAACTGATGCCACGCAGCATTTGGGACCTGAGTTCCCTGACCAGGGATGGAAGCTGTGCCCCTGGCATTGGACATGTGGAATCTTAACCCCTGGACTGCCAGGGAAATCCCAAGCATTTCTAAGATAGTTGTTTTAAATCTTTTTTAGTATATCTGCCATCAGGTCTTTCCAAGGAGAGTTTCTGATATTTATATATTTTTCTTTTGAATGGGCTATATGTTCCTATTTATTTGTATGCTTTCTGACATTTGAATCTAATAATATGATAGCTCTGGAGATTAAATTCTTCTCCTTCCTCAGTGTTTGCTAGAGTTTGTATTTGGTTTCTTTCTTTTGGTCATTGTTGTTGTTAGTATAAGCTGGATCTGTGCTGAAGATCAACCTGAGGTATAAATAAGATCTTCTCAGGTCTGTCTTCTGAATTTTTCCCTGTTCATGCATGGTCACTTTCTAGTTTCCCTGTATATGTACTTGTTTTTAATATCCTTGTCTTTAATTTGTTTTCCCGTGGGAAAAACAGAATAATGAAGGATGCAGAAAAAGTGGTAGCCCTTTAAATCTCCTGGCAGTCACTCTGTCAGAGAAAAAGGGCTGGCAACAAGGGGAGGTGAAACAACAACAGCCCTCAGGCCCACTTCCTTAAGTCAACAGAAACTCCAATCCCCACCAATACAGTGCCCTCAAGTTTCATCCACGTGGTCACAAATAGCAGGATCCCATTTCTTTTAGGGCTGAGTAATATTTCATTTTTTATATATACACACATATATATATA
>SJYX01014952.1:67223-83381 GCA_006410675.1 Oreotragus oreotragus | reverse complement strand
CCTCCACTTCCCTCCATTGCACCCCTCTAGGTTGTCACAGAGTGCCAGGCTGGGCTCCCTGTGTTTTACAGCAGCTTCCTGCAAATTATCTATCTTACACTTGATAGTGTATACATGTCAATGCTACTTCCTTGATTTGTCCGACCCTCTCCTTCCCGCTACTGTGTCCACCAGATCTGCATCTCTATTTCTTCTCTGTAAATAGGTTCACCAGAACTATTTTTCTAGATTCCATATATATGTATCAATATAAGGTATTTGTTTTTCCCTTTCTGACTTACTTCACTCATATAACAGGCTCTAGGTTCATCCGTCTCACTACCACTGACTCATATTCAAAGGCTGAGTATCATTTCATTGTATATCCATACCCCAACTTTTTTATCCATTCATCTGTCGATGGACATCTAGGTTGCTCCCATGTCCTGGTTATTGTCAACAGTCCTGCAGTGAACCCTGGGGTGCATGTGTCTTTTTCTATTGTGGTGTTCTCAGGGTATATGCCCAGCAGTGAGATTGACAGGTCACCCATACATTAGACCAAATGTACCTAACATATCTATAGAACATTCCATCCAACAACAGCAGAATATACATATCTATCTTACACTTGATAGTGTATACATGTCAATGCTACTTCCTTGATTTGTCCGACCCTCTCCTTCCCCCTACTGTGTCCACCAGATCTGCATTTCTATTTCTTCTCTGTAAATAGGTTCACCAGTACTATTTTTCTAGATTCCATATATATGTATCAATATAAGGTATTTGTTTTTCTCTTTCTGACTTACTTCACTCATATAACAGGCTCTAGGTTCATCCATCTCACTACCACTGACTCATATTCAAAGGCTGAGTATCATTTCATTGTATATCCATACCACAACTTTTTTATCCATTCATCTGTCGATGGACATCTAGGTTGCTCCCATGTCCTGGTTATTGTCAATAGTCCTGCAGTGAACCCTGGGATGCATGTGTCTTTTTCTATTGTGGTGTTCTCAGGGTATATGCCCAGCAGTGAGATTGATAGGTCATCCATACATTAGACCAAATGTACCTAACATATCTATAGAACATTCCATCCAACAACAGCAGAATATACATTTTATTCAAATGCACACAGAACTTTCTCCAGGATACATCATTTTATAGGACAGAAAACAAGTCTCAGCAAATTTAAGAACATGACAATCATACTAAGAATCTTTTATAACCNCCATACATTAGACCAAATGTACCTAACATATCTATAGAACATTCCATCCAACAACAGCAGAATATACATTTTATTCAAATGCACACAGAACTTTCTCCAGGATACATCATTTTATAGGACAGAAAACAAGTCTCAGCAAATTTAAGAACATGACAATCATACTAAGAATCTTTTATAACCACCAAAGTAAAAAACTAGAAATCAACAACAGGTAGCTGGAAAATTTACAAATGTGTAGATACAAAAGAATACTCTCCTGAACAAACAGTGAGTCAAAGAAGACACCAAAAGGGAAATAAAAAATATCTCAAGGGACTTCCCTGGCAGTCCAGTGGTTAAGACTCCACACTCCCACTGCAGGGTTTGACCCCCTGGTCCAGGAACTAAGATCCCATATGCCACGTGCCACAGCCAAAAGAAATCTTGAAACAAATGAAAATGGAAACACAATATACCAAAACCTATGAGAGGCACTAAAAGAAGTTCTGAAAGGGCGGTTTATAACAATAAATACATATATTAAAAAATTAGATCTCTATTAACAACCTAACTTTACATCTCAAGGCACTAGAAAAAGAACATGTCAAGCCCAAAGTTAGCAAAATGAAGAAAATAGCATAGATCAGAGTGGAAATAAATGAAATAGACACCAGAAAACCAATTTAAAAAGATGAAAGAAACTATGATTTAATTTTTTCAAAAGATAAAACTGACATACTTTTAGTGAGTCAAAGAAAAAAGAAAGAAGACTCAAAATCAGAAATGAAGAGGAGACATTACAACTAATATTACAGAAATAATAGGATCACAGAAGACTGTGACAAATAATTATATACCCCAAAGTTATATAACCTAGAAAAAATGAATAAATTCCTAGAAACAGATGGCCTACCAAGAATTAATCATGAAGAAATAGAAAATTTGGACAAATGAGTAAAGAGACTGAATCAAGTAATCAAAACCTTCCCAACACAGAAAACACCAGAACTAGATGCCAACACTGGCAAATTCTACCAAACATTTGAAGGATTAATGCCAGTCCTTTTCAAACTCTTCCAGTAAATTGAAGAGGAAGGAACACTCCCAAAACATTCTACAAAACCAGCACTACCCTGATATCATAGCCAGATAAGGACACTACAAGAGAAAAAACTATAGATCAATATCCCTGATGAATATAGAGGCAAAAATTCTCAACAAAATATCAGCAACCCAAATTGAAGTACACATTAAAAGGATTACACACCAAGTGGGATTTATCACTGGGCTGCAAGGATGTCTTAACATACACAAATCAATAAATATGATATAACACAGTAACAGAATAAAAGATAAAAATTATAAAAATATCTCAAAAGATAAGAAAAAGCATTTAACAAAATACAGCACCCTTTCATGATAAAAATTTACAACAGTTGGGCATAGAAGGAAAAAGCCTCAACAAAATAAAGGCCATATATGACAAACCCACAGTTAATATTATACTCAGTGGTAAAAAACTGTAAAGTTTTCCTCTAAGTCAAGAATAAGACAAAGGTGCCTACTCTTATCATTCAAATTCAATGTAGTACTGGAATTCCTAGCCAGCACAATTAGGAAATACAAAAAAAATACAAAGAAAAAAAATTAGGCAATAAGAAGAAACAAAAAATAAAAATGCTGTTTTCCATTCAGAAAAAAGAATTATCTTATCTGCAAACAATATGAGCACATAAGTAGAAAATTCCAAAGATTCAACCAATAAACCTTTGTCACTAATCAATGAATTCAGTAAAGTTGCAGGATATTAAAAAATCAACATACAGAAATCAGTTGCAATGAAACATCTGAAATTTTACAAAATATGTCCCATTCATAGGGATTCCCTGGTGGTGGCTCAGACAGTAAAGAGTCTGCCTGCAATGTGGGAGACCGAGTTCGATCCCTAGGTCTGGAAGATCCCCTGGAGAAGGTAATACAATGCACTCCAGTATTCTTGCCTGGACAATCCCATGGATGGAGGAGCCTGGGGGACTATAGTCCATGGGGTCACAAAGAGTAGGACACGACTGAGCAACTTCACTTTTCACTTTTTTCATCCCATTCATAATAGCATCAAAAACAACAAAATACCTAGGAATAAATTTAACCAAGGAGGGGAAAGATCTATATAACAAAAACTACAAGACTTTGTTGAATGAAATCAAAGGCAACACAATAGAAAGACATCCTGTCTCATGGATCAGAAGAATTAATATTATTAAAATGTCCATACTACCCAAAACCACCTATAGATTCAGTGTAATCTTTATCAAAGTTCCAATGGCATTTTTCACAGAAATGTTTCTTTAAAACTTAAAAATTTCATGGCATCACAAAAGACTCCAAATAGCCAAAGTAGTCATGAGAAAGAACAAAACCAGAGACATCATACTTCCTGATATCAAACTACGTTACAAAGCTTTAGTAACACTGGCATTAAATATAGACATATACATGAGTGGAACGGAATAGAGACCAGAATGCAACCCTCACATAAACAGAGAATCAATCTTTGACAAGAATGCCAAGGACATCCAATGTGAAAATTCTCTTTAACAAATGGTGTTGGGGAAACTGAGTAACCACAGGCAGAAAAATGAAACTGGACCCCTATCTTATACCAATTACAAAAATTAACTTGAAAAGGATAAAAGACTTAGCATAATGTCCTTGCCCTCAAGGCCCAGCCTAAGTGAGATATCATTAAAAGAAACACAAATACTATTGATATCACTTATATGTAGAAATCTGAAAAAGCCATACCCTTAAAAACAGAGTAAAATGGTGATTACCAGGGCTGGATTATGGAGGAACAGAAGATGTTTAAGTGTACAAACTTGCAACTAGGAGCTAAAATGTTCGAGAGCTAATGTACAGTGTAGTGATTATAGACATCAACCTAGCTTAAAAAAGAAATGATGATTATGTGGTAGACCTGTTAGCTAATGCTACAATGGCAGTCATATTGCAGCATATAAATGTATCAAATCAACATGTTGTATGCCTCAAACTTACACAATGGTGCATGTCAGGTATATCTAAATTTAAAAAATAACTTTATCAAATCAATAAGCTAATTCTACAACTCAAATAACTAAAAATAAGAACAAACTAGGGAGTTCCCTGGTAGCCCAGTGGTTGGAATTCTGAGCTTTCATTGCTGTGACCTGGATACAGCCCCTGGTTGGGGAACTGAGATATCCCACAAGCCGCACAGCACAGCCAAAAAAAAAAACAACAAATGAACTAAATGCAAAGCTAGCATAGAAGAAATAAGATTAAAGAAGAGAAAGCTGAAATAACACAAAATGATAGAGAATAGAGAAAACTAATAAAACCAAAAGATAATTCTTTGAAAAGACCAACATAATTGACCAACCACTGGCCAAACAAGCTAAGAAAAAAAGAGAGAGACTCAAATTACTAAAATCAGACATGAAAGTGAAGACACTACTACCAATTTTACAGATGTGAAAAAGATTGTAACAGGGCATTATGAATAATTGTATGCCAACAGATTAGATAACAGATGAAATGAACAAATTCCTAGAAACATAAACTCTATAAAGACTAAACCACAAAGAAATAGGAAATCTTAATGTTCCTATAACTACTAAGGCAATTGAATCTTTTTTAAATTTCAAAGTGATATTTGTACACCTATGTTTGCAGCAGTATTACTCACAATACTGTGAGTAAATAACTCGTGTCCATTGATAGATGGATGGATAAACAAAATATGCTAAACACATGCAATGAAATATTATTCAGTCTTAAAAAGGAAGGAAGTTCTAACATATGCTACCATGGATGAATCTTGAGAACATTATGCTAAGTGTATAAGCCAGTCACAAAAAGATGAATATTATATTGTATGATTCCACATATATGAGGTAATTAGAATAGTCAAATTCATAGAGACAAAGAACAGAATGATGTATTATCAGGGGCTAGGCATAAGGAGAAAGAGGGAATTTAGTGTTTAATGGGTACAGAATTTGAGCTTTGTAGGATGAACATAGTTATGGAGATGGATGGAGGTTAGAGTAGCACAAAATTATGAACACATATAATACCACTGAATGGTATAACTAAATACAGTTGATAGTAAATTTTATGTGTATTTACCACAATTTTTTTAAAAGCTTTTTAAAATGGAAGAGTCACCAGTGTTAGGTATTAAAGATAAATTTAGCACTGACCTGAGACTTCTTTCTTATAAAAAGAATCAAAATCTTTAGAATGCAAAACAAACACAAAGAGGTAATTCTTGATCCCAGCTCTTTTCTGGATCTTCATCTGAGAGATTGGCTTAAGGTCCCCTTTCCTGTCCCTGACCTCCTTTTTAATTCCAAAGCTTCTCTCTGCTCAATCTCAGTGTACAGTTTCCCAGATTCTTCTCACTGTGAAATTCAAACAGGCACACTTACCTCTAACAGCTTGTATAAGGGATCTGTGCATCATTCTCTACCTTTTTTTTTTTTTTTTGTAAAATACAAGTATTAAATTATTAGCATCCTTTAAGTACTGAGGGGGCCTGGGTTCAATCCCTGGTCAGAGAACTAAATCCCACATGCCACAACTAAGAATTCCACTGCTGCAACTAAAGATGTCAGATGCCACAACAAAAATCAAAGAGCCTGCGTGCCACAACTAAGACCCAGCACAGCCAAACAAATAAATAAAAAATTTTAATTAAAAAAATAAAAGCTTTCAGCATTGATGTCATTGATAAGAGTGACATCACCAGAATGGTGACATAAATCATTTCTGACTTTGTTACCCCCTCACAAGAACAACAACTAGCAACTATTCACGAACAACGATAGCACTGAGAGAATCCTAGCACTTGAGGTGAGGCTGATACACCCTCACCGTGCCCCAGAGCAAGGACAAATAGCTTCAGAAGGGTAGGAGGGATGGCTGCATGCCAACTGCCTTGCCCCTCCCCGAGGCTGAGAGGTCTCCCCTGAGCCTACAGTTCCGCCAGTGGGAAAAGAGAGCCCACGATGGCCACCCAGATCTCCGGGCATTAAGAGTCCCTTGCTGGGAGCCTCTACTCTGGTCTTGCCCACAGGGATTGGGGGGAATCTGTGGGGCTTGGCCACTGGGAATCTGACTGGGATGAAGAAGGGGGAAGTCCAACTATGGGACTTCATAATAAAATAGGATTTCTTTAAAACTGCAATGACTAATACCTAGTCTTGGATGAAGACATGTTTCACTCAGCCAGTTCTCCCTGGAGAATCAACACAAGTATGGATCCCTTGATTTCTGTCTCTTCACCAAGTGAATCAGAAGAGAATATGAATTCTACTCACACTTGGAAAAATTTTCCAAGAGTCAAAGTGATGCAAAGATAGAATGAGCTACCTCAGGAGATAGTGACATCCAAGTTTTGAAACTAAGTTAGAAGATCAGTTGGGGATGTGACAGAGTAATTCAAGCATGAGAGTTGGTCTACATGATCTTAATGGTTTTTTCCCCACCATGAGAAACTTAGAGGCAGAAAGAATGATGTGAGAGTAGCTATGGGATGGAGAGCACTAACTCAGAGAAAGAGGTTACTGGTAAAATGCACTCAATATATATCAATTCCAATCTCACAGTTCATCACACCGTCACTACTATGTATAAAACAGATAAGTAATGAGAACCTATGTATAGCACAGGAAACTCTACTCGGTGCCCTGTGGTGACCTAAATGGGAAGGAAGTCCAAAAAAGAGGGGATATGTGTATACGTATAGCTGATTCACTTTGCTGTACAGCAGAAAAGAATACAACTTTGTAAAGCCACTGAACTCCAATAAAAAAGTTTTTTTAAAAGAACATTCAATAACGAAGAGGAACAGAAGGAGCTGCTTATGCCATTGCACCTAATATGATCTGGCCTTGGGAACCAGGGGAAAGAAATCTGACAATGTATCCTTTCTGTGAGCTGTGACTTCCAACTTGAACTCAGGTCTGCCCATCTAGTGAACTTCCCTTGAAAGTGCTTTTCTAGTGGCATAGACATGTATACCGAGAAGGCAGTGGCACTCCACTCCAGTACTCTCACCTGGAAAATCCCATGGACGGAGGAGCCTGGTAGGCTGCCGTCCATGGGGTCGCTAAGAATCAGACACAACTGAACAACTTCACTTTCACTTTTTCTTTCATGCATTGGAGAAGGAAATGGCAACCCACTCCAGTGTTCTTGCCTGGAGAATCTCAGGGACGGGGGAGCCTGGTGGGTGGCCATCTATGGGGTCGCACAGAGTCGGACTCGACTGAAGCGACTTAGCAGCAGCAGCAGACATATACACACTATCATATGTAAAATAGTTAGTGAGAAGCTGCTGTGTAACATAGGGAGCCCCGCCTGTGATGACCTAGAGGAGTGGGATGTGGGGAGGGGAGGGAGGCTCTAGAGAGAGGGGATATACATATAATTAGGACTGATTTTTGTTGTACACCAGAAACCAACACAAAATTGTAAAACAATTCTCCATCAATCAAAAATAAATAAAAAACATTTTTAAGTACTTTCCAGATTTTGCAAATGAACTAAAATTATCATGTTTTGGATGGATATTGGTTATTTATTGTTGTATAGCAAACCACCTAAACACTGAGCATCTCAGAAGAACAAATACCTATTATGTCACAGTTTCTGAGGGCAGCTTATCTGGGAGAGGCTCAGCTGGATGTTTCTGACTCACAGTCTCTCTTGAGGTTGCTGTCCAGCTCTTAGCTAGGTCTGTGGTCATCTCTAGGCTCAAATGGAGCCAGAGAATTCACTTATTTTATTTTTTAATTTTTATTTTATATTAGAATATAGTTTATTTACAGTGTTGCGTTAGTTTCAGGGGTACACCAAAGTCATTCAGTAATACATATACATGTATCTATTATTTTTCTAATTACTTTCTCATATAGGCTATTATAGAATCTTGAGTGGAGTTCACTGTACTATACAGTAGGTCTTTGTTGATTGTCTATTTGATATATAGCATTGTATATATGTTAGTCCCAAACTCCTAATTTATCCCTCACTCTAACCTTTCCCCTTTGGCAACTGTAAGTTTGCTCTCTATGTCTGTGCATCTATTCTGTTAGTATGGTCCTTCGTAACTTTTTTTTTAAGACTCTACGTATAAGCAATGTCACATGGTATTCATCTTTGTCTGAATTCACTTAGTATTAATATGATAATCTCTAGATCCAACCATGTTTCTGCTAATGTAGCATTTCATTCTTTTTATGACTGTAATATTCTGTTATATATACCATCTAGAATATGAAAGATTTTCTACAACTCAAGAATAAGAAAAAAAAAAAGCTGCCCAATAAAATATGGACAAAGGATTTGAACAAAACTTACACCAAAGAAGATAAACAAATAACCAATAAACACATGAGAAGATATTTAATTTTCACGACTCATTAGGGACACAAAAATTAAAATCTACAATGAGATACTATTTCAGAGTCATAAGAATGGCTAAAATTAAAAGACTAAAAATACCAAGCATTGTCAAAGATGTGCAGAGCAAGCTGAATGATCATACATCATGATCATGGAATCTATACCTCATGTAACTTGAATTTTAAAGTAAGAAAAAAGTTCAAAATATGTAAACTTAACAGTTTCTAGAATTGCAGGGGATATTTCACAGAGATTGAATAGTTCTTGGAAACTCTATTGCCCTGTACTCAGACAAAAAGAATATGTATGAGTAACATAATCATTTGAATTACATGTAAACAAAGATATATATGCAGATAGATATAGCTTCCAAATTTTATAACTGAGGGAAAATACTTCATTTTCAGATATTTTGTCATTTATGGGTAAGGATCATATGATAAACCTCATAGAAAATCTCAATTTCACTAGTCAAAAATTAATGGATACTACTTTCTTGTTTCTCAGTCTTTTGACCAAGATCAACTGTATTATGAGGACTTTCCAGATGGCACAGTGCAAAGAATCTGCCTGCCAATGCAAGAGACTCAAGAGACTTAGATTCAATCCCTGGGTTGGGAAGATACCCTGGAGTAGGAAATGGCAACTCCCTCCAGTATTCTTGCCTGAAAAGTTCTATGGACAGAGGAACCTGTTGGGCTACAGTTCATGGGGTCACAAAGAGTCAACATGACTAAGCACAGCACACACACTTTCTTAAATCTCAGTGCAAAACCTAGAACTGAATAAGTGAAGTATAGTTTTAAAAGCTAATTTAAATTTTAAGATACACTTCTATATAACTTATTTAAAATATTTGTCTTTTTTTTTTTTTGGCCGTGCCAGGTTTTAATTGCAGCATGCGGAATCTTTGATCTTTGTTGTAGCATGTGGGATATTTAGTTGTGGTATGGGGGATCTTTTAGTGATCTATCAGTTTGACACCTGTACCTTACTCACTCTCACATACAACCTGTTGCCCAGGACTCCTGGAGGACAGACTGCGAGTACCTGTCTCCACAGCTTTTCCCCTTGGGTAATCCAGAGCTGTTCTTCTACTGCTGGACTTTCCTTCATACTTGATTGGGAAAAGGGGTGAGAAGAGGACTTATCATTGCAGTTGGAATCCCTGAGAAACTAAAGAACTAAATTCTACCGGTCAGCTGATGCACACTTTGGCGAAGAGAATTCTGTAAGAAGCAAGCTGGGAGAGTCCTGAATTGAGAACCAGGACTTAAACTGGGGAAAAAATTTCCAGATCACAAAACAGGGGCTTGCATTCAATGACTGCCTGCCTCTCAGGCATTGCACCTGTTTTTCACCTGCCTGTACTGTCCTGGGTTCCAAACCCCTTTCCCCCAGTCAATTAGGAATGACATGTGACCTGTGACAACACTGGTTACACAAAGCTATTCCTGCATCCAGATCAGCCTGCAGTGCCCAGGGAGCTCCAGCACACCAGACTGACCTAAGCATTAGAGACTCAAGAAAGAGACTGAAGCCCATCTGGGCATGGGGAGAGTGAAGAAGGGAGTTTACAGACTGAGACCATCCAATGTTACCTGTGGGAGGAGCCCTACAGAGTAATGCAGCTTGTGTGAAGAGACCAGGACAGGAGTGGACAGAGACAGGGAGACAGGAAGAGATCCGCTAAGAAAAAGTACTGAAGAGAGGGGGGGAAGCAGGGGGAGAAAGAACCAGAATCCCAGCCAAGCAGGACTCTCCGGGCTTACCTGGCAGCCGGCACCAGGGGGCTGGGCGCAGAGGGAGGAGCAGCAGCAGCTCTGGCGGCAGGCGATGGCAGTCTGGCAGAAGTGGCAGAGACACTTGAGTGCCTCTGAATCCTCCCAGCACCAGCAGCTGCTTTTATTCCCGCTGCTCTGGGTCTAGGGGGGTTCCAGGAGCTCCAGGTAACCAATGAGGGGACGGATGTGAGCCCCAGAAAGACTGTGTCATCACTTGCGTCCAGAACATGGAATATCCAGAAGTACCACCCCACTTGTATTTGCATTGAGGTCATTGATGGCGAGGGTGGGAGGGGGGCACAGAGGGGGGTTGGTGAGGACAAATGAAAAACACAGGAAAAGTAAGTAGAAATTTGAGGACAGTCATGGTTAAATTTACCTGTTTGCTTTCAAAGGTTTTGAACAGGCACACGCCCCACTCCATCCCAAGCCGTGCTATTTTATAGAGAAGAATTCAGCGTTACAGAGAACCCTGACTCCCCTGACCATAGACCCTGACCATAGACCCCCATCCAAAAGCGCTTCAGGGTTAATGTGCAGCAGAGTTGATGATTCTGTGCCCAAGCAGGGAGTTGGATTCAGGCAGCAGGAAGCGCGCATAGGAAAGCAGGGCATGTGGAGATAAAGCCATGGAAGTCCAGGAACTTAGACAGATTTCAGCTCTGTTCCGGCTGTAACTTTGCCAGGTAATAAGATCGCAGGCTAGAAACTAGTAAAGTCTCAACATACTTATCTCTGAAATGGGAATCATATTCCAGGCTTGAAGGAATGCTATCATTACTAACCATGTACCTGTTCTCCTCCCAGTTAGGGATCTAGAAGAGCTTACCAGGGAAGTTCATAGAAGATTCTGTGGGATCACCATACGCTTTCCCAATCAACACCCTCTGCAGCCACCTGGAGTCATGCTGGGTGGTCCTTCACTGGGTAAGGAGGGGCTGGATGCCCCGCTGAGCCTGAGCAGGGAAGTGCAAGGCTTAGAAGCCTCCCAGCTTCCAAGCGGACCTCTAGCCCCACGCCTCCTCCCCCACCATCCATCACCTAATGCTCACTCTCCTTCCCCAACCATTTGCCCAGCTGCCCCTTGCTTCCGGCTGCTGTTTGCCAAGATGTTCCAGTGACCCTGCACCCTCATCTACTGCAGTTCAGTCCTCTGCGAGAAAGCCCGCCAAGCTTGATGGTGCTGAAGAGTCCTGCGGGAGTGTAATCCCGTGCTCGCTTCCGTCTACTCTTACACACTCACAAACTCAGTGCTGACTCCAAACATGTGCGCGCTCCCTAACCACAGGCACTCACAAAATGACACTGGTGCCCCGGGGCATCCAGGTAATGCTCACAGTCCAGCAGTAAGCGCGCAGCACACAGCAGCAGGATTCCGTCCTGCGTCCATGACTCTGGAATAAACGTGCTCTGTAAAACCCGATTGCCCAGCACCTCGACCCTCCTACACCCTGCTCAACAGGTTTTTGGGTCTTTCTGTTGGAGCGACTGCTCTAAGCCTTCCAGGAAGGTCTGAGGTCCTGACTTGCTGTGCTCAGCAGGTAGAACGCAGAGAAAGATGCTTCTCCCTGTACACAGGATCGCTGGGTCTGAGCGCACAGCACATGATCCAAGCAGCCTGTAGAGACCCTCCAGCGCCGCAAGCACTGCAGCGGCATTGCGGAGCGGGGGGGAAAAACACAGATCCCAGGTAGCTTCTTTTCTCGGGGAGAACTGATACTAGCTGAAATGAGACATGAGTGACCGAGCCACAGGTTCACACCCAGACCTCAGTGTCAAGCTTCAGTGTTCCATTCGACACGCCTGCCTCGCGGCACATCTGTTCCCCTTCAGGTTGGTGCTCTCAGGGTTCAGGACATCTAACTTCCAAGATGCCCTATTTCCAATTTTCTTCTTCTTAAGCCCAGGGGTGGCACTGATGCAAGGGAATAAAATCTTGGGGTAGGGGAACTGGGTGTCTGAATCTAGCTCTCCTCTGGCAGGATTGCAGTGGTAGGGGCTAACCAGTCGGAAGCGGGAGAGTGCGATTGGGCACAGAGCCGGGAAAGGGAAGATGTGCAAGGGAAGGATTCAGGATGGCGGACCGCGGACTCCCTCCATCCTGGTGTCTAGAAGCAGAAATCGCGGGCTGAGACCAAGACAGGGATTTGGGTGCTCGGCCCCAAGACCAAATTGACGACCGCGGCAATGCAGATATTCTGCAGCACTTAAGTGGGCTCTGCCACTTAAGACTGTTATAGGCAAGGCTTTAAAACTCAGGTGGAAAACAGTTTTGCCAAAATGACTCCCAAACCCCGAGGTTTCTGATCTGAAGTTATTTCTAAGTATGGGTGTCCTTGGATTGCCTTTTCCTATGGAGAGAACCATTGTCTTCACCAGCGCAATGGTGGTGCGAATTGGTTACGAAAGGAGAACTTCAAAAGCCAAATTTATAGCGCTGTGACTATGTGGGCTCAGAACTCTACTCCTGGCTTCCACGTGTACTGTCAGTATTCCAAGCTCACATTCACTCCCCACTCTTGAAATCTTCAGGGTCCGCTCCCAGAGGGTGCTAACACAGCCTCCAGCAAATCCAGCTTTTCTTGAAAAGTCAGTCTGTCCAGAGAGAGAGGGATTAAGATAACTCATCCATCAAGTACTCTGAATTTCTAAGGTGTGCTGATGCTGAGCTGGGGCAAGGCTCAAAAACAAACTGACAAACAAAACCCCCAAGTCCTTTCTTTGAAACATAGCAGAGTGTGTTGCACACCAGGTGGCACTCACCCAATGTTTGTTAAATAATGGAAATTAATTTACTGTGGCAGATTTACCAGCCAGTCTCCATGCTATTATAGGACTCTAGTCCTAGTCAGCAGAGAAACCAGATATACTTAGGTCTCGCAGCTTTCAACTGATTTCAAAATTGTGAGCTCACACATTTCAGAGACATGTTATTTAACATACAGAATTGGTTTCCCCATCAAAGTTTCCAAGAATGAGACAAGGAAAGGAAGGTTAACCCTAGGATGTGTATGTGTGTGTGTGTTTTTAAGTCTAGAGTCTTTTACTATGAGACATAAAACCTTTCTCCTCTGAGCCCATCCCTGCTTCAGCAAGTGAACTCTTGTTGCAGAGCATGTGCTCTCAAGGTCGGGCTTCTTTAATTGCAGTACATGGGCTCAGTAGTTTGGCCATGGGGACTTCGTTGTTACCATAGTGTGGGATCTTCCCAGACCAGAAAACTAACCGGTGTCCCTTGCATTACAAGGCTGATTCTTAACCACTGGACCACCAGACCAGGAAGCCCTCTTGGCTTCTTCTAATAGGCATCCTAACAGGTGTGATGTGATATTCACTGTGGTTTTGATTTGCCTTTCTCTGATTAGAATTTCTGAGCACCTTTTTGTGTACTTATTAGGCATGTATATTTCTTCTTTGGAAAAATATCTATTCAGATTAGAATTTCTGAGCACCTTTTTGTGTACTTATTAGGCATGTATATTTCTTCTTTGGAAAAATATCTATTCAGATCTTATCCCCCCCACCTTTTATTGGCTATTGAGTTTGTGAGGCTTTATAGATTTTGGCAATTAATCCCTATTCAATATAAAATTTACAAATATTTTCTTTCTTTTAGTAGGTTGTCTCTTCATTTTATTCATGATTTCCCTTGCTGTGCAGAAGCTTTTTAGTTTAATGTAGTCCCATTTGTTTAATTTTGCTTTTGTTTCCCTTTCCTAGGAATATCTAGAAAGATATTGCTAAGATCAATATCAAGTTTACTGAGTATGTTTTCTTCTAGGAGTTTTATGGTTTCTGGTGGGAATCTTATTCCAGATCTTGGAAGGAAAGCTTTGAGTCTTTCATCATGGAGTATAGTTAGTATAGTAACATTATATTCAATCTTTTTGTTGGGTTTTTCATATATAGCTATAATTATGTAGAGGCACTTTCCTTCTGTTCCTAGTTGAAAGTTGTTTTTTTTTTTTATCATGAAAGAGTGTTCAAATTTTCCAGATACATTTTCTGTATCATTGAAGATAATCATGTGCATTTTATTCCAATCATTCTTTTAATGTGGAGTAACTAATTCATCAATTTTCATATTTCAAATAATTCTTGCATTCCAGAAATTGTCTCATTTGGTTATGTTATAGAGTCCTTTTAATGTGCTGCTGAATTCAATTTCTGGTATTCTGTTGAGGATTTCTAGATCTATGATCATAAGGGATATTGGACGGTAGAGTTTTTGTTCTGTTTTTTTTCACTGCAGAATCTGACTTTGGTATCAGGATAATGTTGGTCTTGCAGGATAGGTTAGGATGTGGTGCTTTTTCTTTCAGTTTTTTGGAAATTTTTGAGTAGCATTGGTATTCATTTTCTTTAAGTGTTTGTAGTATTCACCACTGAAGCCATCAGATCCAGAGGTTCTCTTTACTAGAAGATTTTTGTTTACTGATTCAATCTCCTTGCTAGTTCTATTTCTTCAAGATTTAGTCTTGGTAGATTTTGTGTTTCTAGGAATTTGTCCAGTTCATCTAGGTTAGCCAACTTGTTAGTTTACAGTTTTTCACAGTACTCACTTATTATCTTTTTATTACTATAAAATTGGTGGTAATTAATGTCTGCAGTATTGTTTCTGATTTAGTAATTTAGTCTTCTTTTTTCCCCTTAGTCCATCTAGTGAAAACATTGTTAATTTTGTCAGTGATTTTGAAGAACCAGTTTTGGATTCATTGGTTTTCTCCACTGTTTATCTAAGCTCCATTTCTTTATCTCTGCTGTAATGTAATATGTCATTCCTTCTGATAGTTTTGAATTCAGTTGTTCTTTGTTTTCTAGTTTCTTAAGTTGCAAAGGTAGGTTGTTGATTTCAAATCTTTCTTGATTTTTAACATAAGCATTTGAGGCTGTAATTTTCCCCCTTAGCACTACCTTCACAGCATCACATAAGTTTTGGTGTATTGAATTTTCATTTTCATTCATCTGTAAGCATTTTCTGACTTCTCTTATTTCTTTGACCCATTGCTTGTTTCAAAGTGTGGCTTCATTTCTACAAGTTCTGATATTTTTCTGTTACTGATTTCTAACTTTATCCTATTGTGACTGGTGAAGGTACTTTTTATGATATCTATCTTTTTAGTCGATTGTGACTTAATTGGCAGCCTAACAAATGGTCTATCCTAGAAAATGTCCAGGTGGGAAGAATGGAAAGAATATGCATGCTATTACTCTTTGGTAGAGTGTTCTATAGCTATCTGTTAGATCTAGCTGGTTTATAGTGTTAAGTAATCTATTTCTTTATCTTCTGCTTGGTTGTTTATCCATTATTGGGAGTAGGGCATTGAAGTCTTCAGCTACTATTGAAGAACTTTCTATCTATTTCTACCATCAGTTCTGTCAGCTTTTGCTTCATATAGCTTACATCTGTTAGTACATGTGAAAATTTTTATAGTTAATATATTTTCTTGCTGTATTGAGCCTTTTATTACTATAGAATGTCTTCCTTTTACTCTTGTAACTTTTTTTGATTTAAGATCTATTTTACCTGAAAATTCAAAGTTGATTCATGACAAAAACTCTTACCATTGTGGATACGGAGAGAACATATCACAACATAATAAAAGCTATTTATGACAGACCCACAGCCAATATAACACTTAATGGTGAAAAGCTGAAAGCCTTCCCACTAAAATCTGGAATAAGACAAGGGTTCCCACTCTCACCTTTCCTATTAACATAGTA
>SJYX01014952.1:43585-66471 GCA_006410675.1 Oreotragus oreotragus | reverse complement strand
ATGTTGTTGTTCAGTCACTCAGCCGCTCAGTCGTATCCAACTCTTTGCGACCCCATGGACTGCAGCAAGCCAGGCTTCCCTGTCCTTCACCATCTCCTGGAGTTTACTCAAACTCATGTCCATTGAGTAGGTGTTGCCACCCAAAGATCCCATCCTCTGTAATCCCCTTCTCCTCCTGCCTTCCTTCTTTCCCAGCATCAGGGTCTTTTCCAGTGAGTCAGCTCTTCGCATCAGGTAGTCAAAGTATTGGAGCTTCAGCCTCAGCATCAGTCCTTCCAGTGAATATTCAGGGTTGACTTCATTTAGGGTTGACGGGAATGATCTCCTTGCTATCTAAGGGACTCTCAAGAGTCTTCTCCAGCATCACAGTTCAAAAGCATCAATTCTTGGTGCTCAGTCTTTTTCATTGTCCAACTCTCACTTCCATACATGACCACTGAAAAAACCATAGCTTTGACTAGATGAATCTTTGTCAGCAAAGTAATGTCTCTGCTTTTTAATATGCTGTCTATGTATTTGTCATAACTTTTCTTCCAAGGAGCAAGCATCTTTTAATTTCATGGCTGCAGTCACCATCTGCAGTGATTTTGGAGCCCCCCAAAATAAAGTCTTTTACTGTTTCCATTGTCTCCCATTTGGTATGAAGTGATGGGACCCAATGCCATGATCTTCATTTTTTGAATGTTGAGTTTTAAGCCAGTTTTTTCAGCTTCCTCTTTCACCTTCTTCAAGAGGCTCTTTAATTCCTTTTCTCTTTCTGACATAAGTGAAGTAAAGAAGTCACTCACTCGTGTCTTCAGGTCAGAATACTGGAGTGGGTAGCCATTCCCTTCTCCAGGGGATCTTCCCAACTCAGGGATTGAACCCAGGTCTCCCACATTGCAGGCAGATTCTTTTCCAGCTGAGCCACCAGGGAAGCCATTCTGCCATAAGTGTGGTGTCATCTGCATATCTGAGGTTATTGAAATTTCTCCCCACAATCTTGATTCCAGCTTATACGTCATCCAGCCCAGCATTTCTCGTGATATATTCTGCATACAAGTTAAGTAAGCAGGATGACAATATACAGGCTTGACATACTCCTTTCCCAATTTGGAACCACTCTGTTGTTCCACGCCCGGTTGTAACAGTTGGCTTTTTGACCATATCACAGCAATCCAAGGGTAAGCCCCAACCACTAATACTGAAGAATCTGAAGTTGAACCATTCTATGAAGACCTACAAGACTTTCTTGAACTAACACCAAAAAAGGATGTCCTTTTCACCATAGGAGACTGGAATATAAAAGTAGAAAGTCGAGAGACATCTGGAATAACAAGCAAGTTTGGCCTTGGAGTATAAAATGAAGCAGGGCAAAGGCTAACAGAGTTTTGCCAAGAGAATGCACTGGTCATAGCATTCTTCCAACAACACAAGAGACAACTCTTCACATGGACATCACCAGATGGTCAATACTGAAATCAGATTGACTGTATTTTTATAGCCCAAAATGGAGAAACTCTATACAGTCAGCAAAAACAAGACCAGGAGATGACTGTGACTTAGATCATGAACTCCTTATTGCAAAATTCAGATTTAAAGAAAGTAGGGAAAACCCCTAGGCCATGCACGTATAACCTAAATCAAATGCATTACAATTGTGCAGTGGAAGTGACAAATAGATTCAAGGGATTAGGTCTGATAGACAGTGCCTGAAGAACTATGGACAGAGGTTTGTAACACTGTACAGGAGGCAGTGATCAAAATCATGCCCAAGAAAAAGAAATGCGAAAAGTCAAAATGGTTGTCTGAGGAGGCCTTATAAATAGCTGAGAAAAGAAGAGAAGCAAAAAGCAAAGAAGAAAAGGAAAGATATATCCGTCTGAATGCAGAGTTCCAAAGAATAGCAAGGAGAGATAAGAAAGCCTTTTTACCTGAACAGTGCAAAGAAATAGAGGAAAACAATAGAATGAGAAAGACCAGAAATCTCTTCAAGAAAATTAGAGATACCAAGGAAACATTTCATGCAAAGATAGGTACTTTAAAGGACAGAAATGGTATGGACCTAATACAAGCAGAAGATATTAAGAAGAGGCTGCAAGAATACACAGAAAAGCTATACAAAAAAGATCTTAATGCCCCAGATAATCACAATGGTATGATCACTCACCTAGAGCCAGACATCCTGGAATGCAAAGTCAAGCGGGCCTTAGGAAGCATCACTACGAACAAAGCTAGTGGAAGTGATGGAATTCCAGCAAACTATTGAAAATCCTAAAAGATGATGCTGTGAAAGTGCTGCATTCAATATGCCAGAAAATTTGGAAGACTCAGCAGTAGCCACAGGACTGGAAAAGGTCAGTTTCATTCCAATCCCAAAGAAAGGCAATGCCAAAGAATGTTCAAACTACCACACAATTGCTATCATTTCACATGCTAGCAAAGTAACACTCAAAATCCTTCAAGCTAGACTTCAACAGTATGTGAATTTAGAACTTCCAAATGTACAAGCTGGATCTAGAAAAGGCAGAAGAACCAGAAACCAAATTGCCTACATCCATTGGATCATAGAAAAAGCTAGAGAATTCCAGAAAAACATCTACTTCTGTCTCATTGAGTAAGCTAAAGCCTTTGACTATGTAGATCACCACCACCATACCAGAAGCCTATTTCCAGCAGTTCCTTTAACCTGGCATATCATCTTCAGCTATCTAAAAATTGTAAATTATACTAAAAGGCAAAAAACACAGCATGAATACACAGTAAGCATCAGATTGGTTTCTTTTTCTCATACTTATTGTTGTTAAGTCACTAATTCATCTGACTTTTGCAACCCTATGGGCTATATGGTCCTCCAGGCTCCTCTGTCCATGAGACTTCCCAGGCAAGAATACTGGAGTGGCTTGCCATTTTTTTCTCCAGGGGATCTTCCCAATGCAGAGACTAAACCTGCATCTCCTCCATTGGCAGGCAGATTCCTTACTGCTGAGCCACCAGAGGAGCCCTTTCTTATACTTAGCTGATCTAATAGAAAACAATTTGTTTGAAATAGTTATAACTATGATGTATTAAATAAAATATTGATATACATAATTGCATCTATATTTATGCTTGGAGAAGGAAATGGCAACCCACTCCAGTATTCTTGCCTGGAGAATCCCAGGGACGGGGGAGCCTGGTGGGCTGCCGTCTATGGGGTCACACAGAGTTGGACACGACTGAAGTGACTTAGCAGCAGCAGTAGCAGCATGACATACATCAATAGAATGAATGACAGCAATCATATAAGGATCAGAAGGAAGGAGTTATGATTATTTTCCTATTACAAGGCTTTCACACTACCCACAAAATGGTATAGTGTTATTTCAGAGTCAGTTTGGATTAGTTGTAAATGTTAATTGCAAACTCTAGGGAGACCAACAAAAAAATTTTAAAGGAATATAGCCAATATGCTAAGAAAGGAGAAAAATGGAATCATATATGATAAAATGATTAATTAAAACCTCAAAAGGCAGAAAAGATAAAAGTAGCAAACAAGAACAATATAACAAATAAGAAACAGTAACAAATACAGTAGATATTGATCCAACTATGTCAATAAACTCTGAATGCCAGTGGTCTCTGAACGTACCAATTAGCAGACAGAAACTGTCAGAGTGTATCAAAAATCAGGACCTACTACATGTTGTCTGCAAGAAACTGACTTTTAAATATAGACACTGATTGAAAGTAAATAGGTAGAGAAAAATATGCCATGCTGTGAAAGTAGCTATGTAGCTATGTTATTTTCAGATAGAGTAGACCTCAAGAAAAGGTACAGGGATAAAGAAGGGCATTGCATAATAATAATAATCTCCAAGAAGACATACTACTCCTTAACATGTATGCATGCTAAGTCACTTGTCTTATCCAATTCTTCGACCCTATGGACTGTAGCCCACCAGGCTCCTCTGTCTGTGGGATTCTCCAGGCAAGAATACTAGAGTGAGTTGCCATGCCCTCCTCCAAGGGATCTTCTGGACCCAGGGATCAAACCTGCATCTCTTTCATCTCCCGCATTGGCAGGTGGGTTCTTTACCACTAGTGCCACCTGGGAGAGCCCACACTCCTTAACATGTTTGTGCCTAAAAACAAAGAGACAAAATATATTAGGTAAAAACTAATAGAACTGTCCAGAGAAAATGAACCTACTACATAACTGGAGACTTCAACACTCCCTATCAGAAATGGGCAGATCCAGCAGCAGGCAGAAAAATCAGGAAGGATACAGTTGAACTAGGCAACATCAATCAATTGTTTATAATCAACATCTGTAGAGTACTTTCACAATAGCAGAACACAGTTTTCTCTAGGTCACATGGAACGTTTATCAAGTTAGACTACATTCTGGGCCACACAGCAAACTTTGACACATTTAAAAGAAAAGAAATCGTGCAATCTCTGCTCTCGGATCACTGTGGAATTAAACTAAAAATCATTAACAAAAAACTACTGGTACCAAATGTATCACTCTGCTGGGGGATGTTGATAATGGGGGAGATAGATGATGCATGTGTAGGGGCAGGAGTATGTAGGAAACCTCTTTACCTTCCTCCCAATTTTGCTGTGAATCTAAGACCATGCTAAAAACCTAAAGTGATTTTTAAAAATTATGTGTACTGTGTAAAGACAGGGAGAATCCCAAGCTTTCCATCAGTGATTAGTACAAGTGAATCTCTGCAACATTGGAGGAGAGGAACATCCTGAAAAATGTTGCAAGTACTGACAGTCTGAAAGATTTTGTAAAAATCATATTGAGATAGAACAAAGCAAAAAAATATTAAAATTAAAACTATGAACAATTGAGTTCCACTCTACGTTAAGCACCATGTATACGTTCTCTCTTATACTCTCAACATTTTAATAAGATGGATCTCATTATCTTTGTTTTATAGATGAAGAAATAGTAAGAGAAGTCGCATTGAAATGATTGTATTTTCAAGGTGTCACTGAGGCTCTGAGTTGCTGGAACCTGGCTAATCTACTACAATATCAGGTAAGAGGTCTGGTCCTCTAGACATGATGCTGAGTCAGAGGAGGACATAGGCATGTCATCCTGTTTCAGGGCTAATGTGATTTGTAGTCAGAAGCTCAATGACCAGGCATGAATTATTTACAATCCTGTACCGATATCTGGGAGATTGACAATTTTGCAGCAGGAAAATGTCAGTGCTGCCACTTAAGTAAATTGCTTAAAAAAAAAAAAAAGAAGAAGAAAACAAATCAGACCCATAACAACATTCACAAAATAACAATTTTAAATGCTTCAAAGTTCAAAGAAACACAAATCCAATAACTTAAGTTCTTAGGTTGGTATTATGCACTGTTTCACCTCATCTGAACTGTGGTTGTTTCTGTTACGTTTTATTTTGCCAGTGGATGCAGTAGAGACATCTGGAGAAGGAAATGGCAGCCCACTCCAGTGTTCTTGCCTGGAGAATCCCAGGGACGGAGGAGCCTGGTNTCGGACAGACTGAGCGACTTCACTTTCACTTTTCTCTTTCATGCATTGGAGAAGGAAATGGCAACCCACTCCAGTATTCTTGCCTGGAGAATCCCAGGGATGGGGGAGCCTGGTGGGCTGCCATCTATGGGGTCACACAGAGTCGGACACGACTGAAGTGACTTAGCAGCAGCAACAATAACCTCGTGTATGTGTTGGCACTAGGTGAGTGGAAGCAACAGATTTCACCTGTGTGTCTGGGAGACAGGAGCCAGCAGCGTGTGGAACGCATGGCCTGCTGTGCCCTCTGCTATGGTAAGCCTGGATGGCACTGCTGGTTGGATTGATGTCTTCAGAGCAGGGTGAATTAGCTGGTGGCCACAGGCCAGCTCTGCTCTGCAGATGTGTATCAGCTTTTCTTGGGAAGTTAGAATGGGCTGGAGAGTCTCAGACACAGCATTCCTTTGTGGCCACAGTCAGCCAGAGATGCTGGTGCCTGCCCCCTTTGGAGAGCAAGTGTCAGCAAATGTCCCGCCATCCGGTCCTCCCCAGCCCTGGCTTCTCGTCCCGGCCCCCCGCCTCCTTACCTGTCCTTCAAGGCTCCTGGATATGCCTGGGTTCGTGTCCCTTCCTCACTGGCCCGTTAGTGTGACGGGCGGGCCACTGAGCTCAGGTCAAGAGCCTTGAGTTCTCGGCCTGGAACTGCCATTGGCCACCAGCAGGGTCTCGGAAAGACCCCAGCTTCCCACCCCTCACACCGGCCTGGGCACAGAAGAAGCAGTGTTGCTGAAACCCACACACACCCACATGCGAAGAGCTGTCCTGCACATTGCCTTCCCCTGGGGCCAGCCTGAGTCCTGGACAGGAAATCAAAAGGGAATTCTGCAGCTCCCTCTACTGGATCCACCCTAAGTCCTAAAGCTGCCGTGAGAGGCGTGGCTCTGAAAACCTGGTCAGATACAGGAACTGCTGTCCACAGGGCGTGTTACAGCTGATGAACTTCTTTCCCGTTCATTATTTTGTTTAACGCTGTGGTCCCTCTGGGCCTCTACCCTCTCCTGCACAAGCGAAAACCCAGCTGGGGTTTATGGAGCCTGCGCTTTGACTACACAGGCGTTGTTCTGAGCATTTACGTATATTAACTCACTTTAAAGTCAAAAACTGCACAAACAGCTTCATAAGGGAGGTTTATTATTATGAGTATCATTATCTCCATCAGTGGAGAAGGCAATGGCACCCCCCTCCAGTACGCTTGCCTGGGAAATCCCGTGGATGAGGAGTCTGGCAGGCCAGTACACTTGCCTGGACAATCCCGTGGATGAGAAGTCTGGCAGGCTACAGTCCGTGGCGTCGCAGAGTTGGATGCGACTGAGTGACTTCACTCTCACTTTTCCGTTCTGTCTCCATCAGACAGGTAAGGGATCTGAGTACGCTGCCCCAGGTCACACACCCAGTAAGAGGCTGGCCTGACTATGCCAAGTAGAGGGGCTCTGAACCTAGGATTAGGAAGCCATGTGGCCTAGTGGTTAGAAACATTAACTGTGGAATCAGATATAATCTCAACTCTTCTTCTGAAAAACAGGCATGTTTATTTACAGCGCCCATCTGCTGGCCAAAGTCATCCCCAGGCAGGCAGCCTTCAGCAGCGGCTCTCCCTACTGAGCGCCTGGAAGCGTGTGCGCCTGGAAAGGGAAGGGACACGCAGTAACCCTGCTTCTCCTCCACAGATCAGTGCCTCCTGGCCCCGGAGTGCCGGCGGGGCAGGCCTGGGCCCCTGCAAGCAGATGCGGACGTCGCCTTCATGGTGGACGGCTCCCCGGGCGTGGGCGCCAACCTCTACCGTGCAGCCTTGACCCTGGTGGACGCCATGCTCGATGAGCGGGAGGTAGCTAGGCAGCCGAGCATGTCTCCCTGTGGAGTCCGCGTGGTCCTGGTGATGCACACGACCCCCAGCTTCTGGCCTGGAGAGGGGTGGTCCCCTGTGATCGAGGGCTTCCACGTGACTGCGTATGGCCACTGGACGCAGATGCAGGGGAGTTGGTAGGCTACAGTCCATGGGGTCGCAAAGAGTCGGACACGACTGAGCGACTTCACTTCACTTCACTTGCCCTGAAGGCACCATTGTCTTCTGAAAGAACTGCTGAAGGGGTCAACATGAAGGAGTAAGGAAAATCACTCTAAGTGATTTCTGCAATCAGAAAAGGCTGCTCCTACCACCAGCTGCTCAATATGAGGAGGGAAGGATTTTCAAAATAGATAGGAGGAAGAGAGGACAGATACCTTGCCCTTATATCCCTGACAGTAAAGTATGTAACAGTGACAGCGGAGAGAGAGCTTGCCACCTGGACTGGCACCACCAGATCTTTACTTATTAAAAATGAGTCTACAGCTGACTCCATGTCCTTGCCTAAGAGCCACGCTTTCTGCAGGTTGTCAGCAGAAGCTTTGTAATATGGCTGCTTTGTGAGTTCACCTGGAACCTAAAGCATAAATATCTAATTGAGACTTGAAAAGAAGGGAGAGATGAATAAAGACCAATCTCCTACGAATGATTCTGGTTTCCTCGGAAGGTAAGACTCACACAAATGAAATAATTTAGCACAAAAAAGCTATACTCAATATTTTGCAATAACCTATAAGAGAAAAGTCTTCCCGAAAAAATAGATTCAGTTCAGTTCAGTCACTCAGTCGTGTCCGACTCTTTGCGACCCCGTGAATTGCAGCATGCCAGGCCTCCCTGTCCATCACCAACTCCCGGAGTTCACCCAAATTCATGTCCATCGAGTCGATGATACCATCCAGCCATCTCATCCTCTGTTGTCCCCTCTCCTCCTGCCCCCAATCCCTCCCAGCATCAGGGTTTTTTCCAATGAGTCAACTCTTTGCATGAGGTGGCCAAAGTATTGGAGTTTCAGCTTTAGCATCCACCCTTCCAATGAACACCCAGGACTGATCTCCTTTAGAATGCACTGGTTGGATCTCCTTGCAGTCCAAGGGACTCTCAAGAGTCTTCTCCAACACCACAGTTCAAAAGCATCAATTCTTTGGTGCTCAGCTTTCTTCACAGTCCAACTCTCACATCCATACATGACCACTGGAAAAACCAGCACCTTGACTAGACAGACCTTTGTTGGCAAAGTAATGTCTCTGCTTTTGAATATGCTATCTAGGTTGGTCATAACTTTTCTTCCAAGGAGTAAGCGTCTTTTAATTTCATGGCTGCAGTCACCATCTGCAGTGATTTTGGAGCCCCCAAAAATAAAGTCTGACACTGTTTCCACTGTTTCCCCATCTATTTGCCATGAAGTGATGGGACCAGATGCCATAGATACATATAAAATAGATACACATGTATAATTGAATCACTTTGCTGTACACCTGAAAGTAACACAGCATTGTAAATCAACTATACTTCAATTTAAAAATAAATAAAAATCAAGAACAATAAAAGAGAATAAGCACTATTTTCCTATTACTGCCATAGCAAGTTATTACTACTTTAATGACATTAAACAATACAAGTTTATTAACTTACACTTCTGTGGCTATAAGTCCCATGTTCAACAGGGCTCTCAATGTGCTAAAATCTTGGCAGACTTGGGTCCTTTCTGGAGTCTCTAGAGGAGAATCCATTTCCTTTCCATTTCCTGATTCTAGTGGCCAGCACGTTCCTTGGCTCAAGGGCCCCTTCCTCCATTTTCAGTATTGGCAAGTTGAGTCCTCCTATCGCCTCACCCCAGCCTCCTCTTCTGCCTCCCTCTTCTACTTGGAAGAAGCCTTGTGATTTTATTGGATTCACCTGGATAAATCTTTTACCGTCTGAGCCACCAGGGAAGTTAAATAGCAACCCACTTCAGTATTCTTGCCTGGAGAATCCCGTGGATGGAGGAGCCTGGTGGGCTACAGTCCACAGGGTCGCAAAGTGTCGGATAAGACTGAGTGACTTCACTTTCACTTTGGATAAATCCAGGATAATCTCCCCATCTCAAAGTCCTCAGCTTAATCACATCTTCAAAGTCTCTTTTGCCATGCAAAGTAACATATTTGCATTTCTAAGGATTAGGGTGTGGACTTCTGGGGGTGGAGGAGTTCTTATTCTACCTACCACAATAAGTAAATGCTGGGCTGATTGGCAGGGACAGTAAGTGCTGGGGCTTTGAGAGAGAGAGAGGCTGTTGTGGGCTGGAGCATTGAGGAAGTCTTCCGGGGCAGTTGGGCCAGAGCCAGCAACTGGCTAGAGGAAAAGTAACATAGTATCTAAAAGGAAAGTGCACCTGATGGGGTGTGGGGCAGGCGCTTGAGGAGATCACTGTTTATAACAGGGGCCATCCTCTGTGCTTCTTCTGCTGGGAATGGCATCCGCCCTGAATTTACCGCTTGTATGGCTGACTGTGTTCACTTCCCTGACAGTTGTGTCTGGGAATCATGAGATTTCAAGTATGAGATGTTCCTCCTCTAGCAACTTCCAGTTTGTGTTCTTCAATGTTGCTGTTCATATGAGCTCCAGAGAAAGGGAAGTTATTGAGCGAACTGGTGAAACTCCAGGAGAGATGGGAAAGGGACTGCTTTCCATCACATAACTCCAGGCCTTGACAGGTTATTGTTGTTCTCTAGTCACTAAGTCGTGTCCAACTCTTGGCAACGCTTTGGACTGTAGCCCTCCAGGTTCTTCTGGGCATGAGATTTCCCAGCAAGAATACTGGAATGGGTTGCCATTTCCTTTTCCAGGACATCTTCCCAACCCAGGGATCATCTCCTGCATTGGCAGGCAGATTCTTTACCACTGAGCCACCTGGGAAGCCCCTGATGGGTTATTAAGATGCAGTTAAATCCTGAAGTTGGTGCTTAAATGTTGAGTGCATGCCTTAGATTCCTTTGCCAATAACTAAGGAAGGCTTTTAATTAAGTGAAGATTGGATTAAAGCCCACCTGAAAAAAGCCCCTTCATTTTTTTAAACCTTATCCAGTATTTAATGATGCATGCAGGTTGGGCAGGCAAAAGGGAATTGTTAACACATGGAAGGTGCGCAGGAGCCCAGGGACTTTTTACCACCTGGGCTTGGAGAAACTTTCTAATATGTCTCTGCTCCCAAGACATCTTGACCATTATTTAGACATCAGACTTATGGAGCTTTAATATAGGGTTCCCTGGTGCCATTAGAGCCTAGAGCCAGGGACACAACCTTAGTGGATTTTAGGCTAGACAAGAAATGAGAAAGGTATCGTATCCATGGGGTTTTCTTGGCTTCTCATTCTTGGAAAATGAGAAAGCCTCGCTTACTTTCCTGTAGCATGGAGGTGACTTGCCCTCAGTGGCTCCTTTTAATCCTTTTAATCTCTTAATCATTTATGGGAAAGGATCAAATAACAAACCTAACTGAAAATTTTAATAAGTTCCAGAAGTCAAAAATTAATAAATTCTATCAATACTTTCTCAAAACTCAGTATAAAACCTGGAACTAAATAAGTGAAGTATAGTTTTTTGTTTTTTTTTTTAAATTTTTATTTTATTTTACTTTACAGTACTCTACTGGTTTTGGCATACATTGACATGTCTCTTACACTGTTGGTGGGAATGCAAACTAGTACAGCCACTATGGAGAACAGTGTGGAGATTCATGAAATATAGTTTTGAATGCTAATTTAAAATTTAAAGTACTCTTCTATGTTACTTTTCAAAGTGAAAACCAAAACAAAAATTATAGACCATTTTAAATATGAGATCTTTGCATCTCATAAAGAGAACAATAGTTGAACTCAGAGAACAAATCAGAGCATTATAACTCACTTAAAAGCTCAACAAATATCAGGGCTTCCCTGATGGCTCAGTAAAGAATCTGCTTGCAATGCAGGAGACCCCGGTTCAGTTTCTGGGTTGGGAAGATCTACTGGAGGAAGGGATAGGCTACCCACTCCAGTATTCTCAGGCTTTCCTCATGGCTCAGCTGGTGAAGAATCTGCCTGCAATGTGGGAGACCTGGGTTCGATCCCTGGGATTGGGAAGATCCCATGGAGAAGGGAAAGACTACCACTCCAGTATCCTGGCCTGGAGAATTCCATGGACTGTATAGTCCATGGGGTCGTAAGGAATTGGACACGACTGAGAGATTTTCACTTCACTTTCAACAAATATTTATTGAGGGCTTATAATGTTCTACAGAATTTTCTAAGCTCCAAGGATACATGTAACTTTCCTCAGAGTGTTACATGCTGGGGGATGACATAAACAAAAACAGTAAAATAATAAATATATCGTAGCTACTGGTAAGTTCCATGAATTAAAAAAAATTAAGTTGAATAATCAGGTGACAGAGAGTAATCTGAGGAAGGAGTGTAATTTTGTGTATGGTGGGTTCTCTGAGATAATAATAATAATAATAAAGTCTTCTCTGAGATAATTCATCAGAGTTCTAAAGGAAGAGAGGGCATCAAGCATGCAGACTTTTGAGGAACAATATTTGAAGCAAAAAATCAAAATAAATAAGTGCAAAACCCCTGAGAAAGTTGGGAGTAAAACAAGCAATAGTTTAGTTTACAAGAGCAGAGGCATGATAAGGGTCAGATCCTGAGCACCTCAGACTGAAAGGGAACCAGAGGGCTGACAACAAGCGCAAAAGACAAGAGGGTTTAACTTTTCATTTAACAAATATTCACTGAATGCTGCCTCGTGCCAGGCATACTGTTCAGTGAGTATCAGATTCAGCAATTAATGAAATAGCCATATTCCTATATAGGTGGAACTTAAATTGTTTACAAAGGATGGAATATACATAATAACTTAGCTAAATAAAATACATGTTATGATAGTAGGTAATAAGTGGTAAAGAAGTAAAAAGAAAGAAACAAAGAGGGTTAGGGTGGGCTGGCAGGTGAGAGACAATATCAGAAAAGATAGCCAAGATAGGTGATATTTGAATATATATCCGGAGGAGTTAGGGCCACGGGATAAGAGCATTCTGCAGGGAGGTACCAGCAGGTGGGAACACTTGAGGGGATTGTTATTGATGAATATAAAATGAGGAATCATAAGAAGGCTAGTGCAAGGGAGAAGTAGGATGTGAGACTAGGTGGTAGTGAGACTGTTGGTGAGGGGAGAGGAAGGGGAGATGAACTTGAGCCTTGTAAGCCATTGCAATGTCCCAGGTCTCTTCTCTGTGAGATGGGGACTCAATGGAGTATTCTATACCAAAGGGAGACATGGTCTCATCTATCTTTGCAGCTAACACTGGGCTACTGTGCTGAGTATAGACTGAATGGGAGCAAGAGAAATAATTCTGTGTGCTTCTGAAGAAATAATAGTCAAATGGGTAAGAGGGGATGATTTTGCCAACTAAAGAATCCCACTTAACCGACTGCCCACCGGTAGAATTGGCTTCCCCGGTAACCTCGAAAGTTATAGCTGTCACCAGCTTGTCACCAGCATTTCCAACAGATGCTAGGGATGTTGATGCTGAATATTTCTATATAGAATAAGCCTTTACCTCCTATGACATTCCATATTCCTTCCAATACTAAGTATCTCCGATTCCAGAGCATGTATCACCTAAATCTCCCCCTGCACCCCATTAGAATATAAGCTCTGTGAATGCAAGGGTCTTCTCTGCATCTCCAAGTAAAAAGTTGGATTAGATGGTATCTGATGGTCTTTCCAGGTCTGCCAGTTTGTGATCCCCTTGTAAACTGTGAGCCCTTATTCTTAAGGACTTTGCAGGCTATGAAGTGAGTGAAGGGGTGCTGTTGGGAGGGAATACAGAAATGAGTAAGGACAAACCTGAGTCAAGGAGAAGAGAACAGGTAATTCCTGGGGCAGGGGACTAGGGCACTCTCTGAAAATAAATGTGAATATCTCCTTGAGATGCAGAGTATTATAATTCCAATAAGGGTGTGTCACTAGACACTGAGCGTACACCCGAGCATGGTATCATTGGTTCATTTGAGCCAGCCTGGTCACAAACTGTTCACAGGTGTCTGAGGTTCTCATGGGAAAAACAGCATCACTCCTTTTAAGTGTATTGAAAATATATTTTTTATCTTGATGAAGTGTACAAATGAGAACATTTCTTTAAACAAAGTAATCCACTAAGGCTCAGTGTTACTATGCATCCCCAGACACCCAGAAGCAGTGACCTCATGTGCCCCTGAGGTTTAGCAGAACAGCTGACAGGTTGACTGACAGGGCCCAGATTTGCTACCAGATAAGCCAATGAGATATGTGTCATACTTATTGAATACAGAATCAAATATATTGATATTAAAAAAGATGCACACTAGATAACTTTAATTATTTTATTCTGCAGTTAGTTTATTTCAAGGAAAAGAAGAATGTTTTCAATATCGAGAAGCATGCATACATGGGTATCTTCCATGCTATTTTCTTTTTTTGTAAGGTGTCTTCATTGCAAACTAAAAGTAGAGTTCAGCTTCCTGGTGACCTAGGAGGGGGAAAAAAATGTAACAAATATTACTTATTAGTTAAGAGGCTCCTGTCATGTATTATCACAATTATTTTTTTATATTGATGATACTGTTGTTGCATTCAAGTTAGATGAAAGCTGAGGCTCAGAGTGGGTCAGGGCCATAATCATATGGTTAGTAGGGGACAGACAGACTTGAACCCAAGTCTATACTCTGAATTCAGATGTGCGTGACTAGTAGGGCATACTCTAAAAGGAGAGAATAATTGCCTTTCAAATTCAAATGCTAGAATAGTCACAGTTATAATCCAGAGAACCGTATCTTAAATAAACACAATCGATATTTCCCGGCAGAGGATCTCAGTGTCACAGGAAGAGACTGAAAAAATAGAGAAAAATGAACCCAAGTTTTAGGGTTTTCAGCTATTGGGACTCTATGTTCTTTCTCCAGACACTGTGGATTTTTCACCCATATGAACCTATGAAGGGTTAGACTGTGGACTGCACCCTGAAGTACCCAGTCAGTTATCCTCCCATCCAATAGTACAAAGAGCAGTCACCTTATTCCAAGAATCATTTCACGGCTTAAAACCAGAAGTTCCTGCGGGGCCCGTTGAAGATCTTGAAACCCATCTTGGTCGGCAGCAAGTTGCTCTTCACCATACTCCCAGATCTGCTCAGCCAGCCTGCCAAGCGATGGGTCATGCAGGTGGCAGTGTTGCAGGCTCTCTTCTGGATGCTGATTTGCAGGATAGAGAAAAAGAAAAGGGCTATTAGTGAGAGTGGGTGCTGCCCCACAGAATCATCATGGAAAATTACTGCTCTGAGAGGCACCAATAAACCTTAAGTATTTCTGCTAGAAATGGTCATGACAGCAGAATATCACCGGCCATTAGAGAAAGGGCCATAGTCACTCCCCATAGACATTTTTAGGGGTGTCAGAAAACCCAAAGGTGGCTCCAGGATATGCCTTTCTGGGCAGGACAGGAGGGAAAGGTCGCCCTGTGCTGGGTGGAGCAGGGCATCTCACCGGGAGCCCTCGGTCTTCTGAGCCTTCTCCGACTCCCGGGCCCGCATCTGCTCGTAGTCATTCACCATCGCAGCCAGTAGGAGGCGCGATTCCTCCTCATCCAGGGTAGCAGGATCAAAACGCCCATCAAAGACAGACCTAGGGAGGGGAAGCAAGCCCAACACCAGCTCTGAGCCCCGCCGCCTGATACCCCCCCATCCAGGATAAGCAGCTAGGTTTCCTGGTTTCTGCGACTTCCCCTGAGGATGGGACTGCCGCATCTCTCAATGGAGAGGGCAAGAGGCCAGCTGCTTCTCCAAAATTTAGGCTCTGGTATGACCTCAAAGAAGTGGTTTGCTCCAAACCTCTAGTAGATTATCTAGGCTTGGGAAAACTGATGGTTAGATTTTCAGGAATTTTATGAGCTTAGTGTTAAATACAGCCATTATTAAAAATTAAATGATAATGATAGTTTAAATCTGAAAATGGTTTCAGTTTAGTGTATTCTCAATGAAAGTGAGAAATTAGATGTATAGGTCCCATACATCTAAATAACAAATCTGTTGGCAAAATAATTAGCAGATTAGGATGCAATCCATTTCTCAAATTATGGTTAAATTAATAAATAGATTTCCTACAGATACAAATATTTGATAAAAAGAAATAAATTATATGAAATTTACAATAACAACGTAACGTATATGTTTTATGTCTATTTGTAAACTGCGTGCTACACATCTTTGCCTCATGAAAATTATAAATTTACATATAGTTTACATTCATATATTATCAACCCCTCCATGAAAGCCAGATATAGCATGGTACAACTGGGAACACAGAATTTTATGAACCAGGGGTCAGGGGAGGTGAGAGAATCCTAGCAGGGCTGTCTTACCTGAATGGTGCTGCATGAAACATGCCTGCCTGGTACAAGACCAGGATGCTGAGGACCAAGAATGGGGGGAACTTCCAGAAACCCATGACACGTCTCTGTAAGAGAAAAATAATGTCACTACCTGTGGCAGGTCCAAATTCCCTGAGCCCACAGATCTGGGCTCTGCTCCTGCCTGTGCCTCTAATTCCCTTGCATCCTGGCTTCAGGCTGGTCATTTCACTCCCCTTCACCTCCTTGGCAAAGTGGACTTCTGGATGATCCCGTAAGCCTGTAGGATGTGTGGTTTAGAAAAAGAAACCTTCCAGGAGAACTGGGTGAGGAAATCTCTGAGCATAGCCCCCTCCCCAGCACCCCACACACTCGCACATACAACCTGTTGGCCAGGACTCCTGGAAGACAGACTGGGTCTGTTTGTACCTGTCACCACAGCTTTTCCGCTTGTACAGCTCTAAGCTGTCATCCCAGCGCTGGGTTTTCCCTCATACCTGATTGGGGGAGGGGATTAGAGAGGACTTATCACTGTAGTTGGAATCCTTGAGAAACTAAAGGACCAAATTCTACCAGTCAGTCACTCCACACTTTTGCAAAGAGGACCCTGTAAGAAGCAAGCTGGGAGAATCTCAAATTGGGACCCAGGAAAAAAACTGGGGAAAAAGTTCCCAGAACCCACAACACGGGCTTTCATTTAATGACTGTCTGCCCTTCAGTCGTTGTGCCTATTTCCCACCTGCTGGCACTGTCCTGGGTTCCAAACACATTTCCCCCGGTCCTCTAGGCATGAGATGTGACCCACGACAGCACTGGCCGCACAAGGCTATTCCTGCATCAGGATCAGCCTGCAGTACCCGGAAGCTCCAGCATCCCAAACTGACCTAAGCACATGAGCCGCGGGAAAGAGACTGGAGCCCGCCTGGGCACAAGAAGAGTGAAGAAAAGAGTTTGCAAACTGAGACCATCCGGTGTTACCTGTGGAAGGAGCCTTGCAGAGTAACTCAGCTTGTGCGAAGAGACCATGACAGGAGTGGTCAGAGCCATTCAGACAGGAGAGATCCGCTAAGGAAAAGTACTGGAAAGAGAGCGGGAAAGGAGGGGAGAGAACCAGAATCCCAGCTAAGCAGGACTGTCCGGGCTTACCTGGCAGCCGGCACCAGGGGGTTGGGCGCAGAGGGAGGAGCAGCAGCAGCTTTGGCGGCAGGCGATGGCAGTCTGGCAGAAGTGGCAGAGACACTTGAGTGCCTCTGAATCCTCCCAGCACCAGCAGCTGCTTTTATTCCCGCTGCTCTGGGTCTAGGGGGGTTCCAGGAGCTCCGGGCAACCAATGAGGGGACGGATGTGAGCCCCAGAAGGATTGTGTCACCACTTGCGTCCAGAACATGGAGCATCCAGAAGTACCACCCCACTTGTATTTGCATTGAGGTCATTGATGGCGGGGGTGGGAAGGGGACACAGAGGGGCGTTGGTGAGGACAAATGAAAAACGCAGGAAAAGTAAGTTGGAATTTGAGGACAATTTGACATCACAGTTAATTTTACCTGTTCGGTTTCAAGGGTTTTGAACAGGCACGCGTCCCACTCCATTCCTAGTCCTGTAGAGTAGAATCCAGCATTACAGGGAACCCTGAATCCCCTTGATCTGACCATAGACCCCCGTCCAAGAGCGCTTCAGATTAATGCGCAGCNGAGGGTGGGAGGGGGGCACAGAGGGGGGTTGGTGAGGACAAATGAAAAACGCAGGAAAAGTAAGTTGGAATTTGAGGACAATTTGACGTGGTCACGGTTAACTTTACCTGTTTGCTTTCAAGGGTTTTGAACAGGCACGCATCCCACTCCATCCCCAGCCGTGCTATCCTGTAGAATAGAATCCAGCATTACGGAGAACCCTGACTCCCCTAGATTTGACCATAGACTCCCGTCCGAGAGCGCTTCAGGTTAATGCGCAGCACAGTTGATGATTCTCTGCCCAAGCGGGGAGTTGGATTCAGACGGCAGGAAGCACCCACAGGAGAGCAGGGCGTGTGGAGATAAAAGGATAGAAGTCCAGGAACTTTGTCAGATTTCAACTCTGTTCCAGCTATAAGTTTGCCAGGTGGTAGGACTGTGGGCTAGAAACTAGCAAAGTCTCAACATACTTATCTCTGAAATGGAAGTCATATTCCAGGCTTGAAGGAATGCTATCATTACTAACCATGTACCTGTTCTCCACCCAGTTAGGGATCTAGAAGAGCTTACCAGGGAAGTTCATAGAAGATTCCGTGGATCACGATACGCTTTCCCAACCAACACCCTCTGCAGCCACCTGGAGTCATGCTGGGTAAGGAGGGGCTGGATGCCCCGCTGAGCCTGAGCAGGGAAGTGCAAGGCTTAGAAGCCTCCCAGCTTCCAAGCGGACCTCTAGCCCCACGCCTCCTCCCCCACCATCCATCACCTAATGCTCACCCTCCTTCCCCGACCATTTGCCCAGCTGCCCCTTGCTTCCGGCTGCTGTTTGCCAAGATGTTCCAGTGACCCTGCACCCTCATCTACTGCAGTTCAGTCCTCTGCGAGAAAGCCCGCCAAGCTTGATGGTGCTGAAGAGTCCTGCGGGAGTGTAATCCCGTGCTCGCTTCCGTCTACTCTTACACACTCACAAACTCAGTGCTGACTCCAAACATGTGCGCGCTTCCTAACCACAGGCACTCACAAAATGACACTGGTGCCCCGGGGCATCCAGGTAATGCTCACAGTCCAGCAGTAAGCGCGCAGCACACAGCAGCAGGATTCCGTCCTGCGTCCATGACTCTGGAATAAACGTGCTCTGTAAAACCCGATTGCCCAGCACCTCGACCCTCCTACACCCTGCTCAACAGGTTTTTGGGTCTTTCTGTTGGAGCGACTGCTCTAAGCCTTCCAGGAAGGTCTGAGGTCCTGACTTGCTGTGCTCAGCAGGTAGAACGCAGAGAAAGATGCTTCTCCCTGTACACAGGATCGCTGGGTCTGAGCGCACAGCACATGATCCAAGCAGCCTGTAGAGACCCTCCAGCGCCGCAAGCACTGCAGCGGCATTGCGGAGCGGGGGGGAAAAACACAGATCCCAGGTAGCTTCTTTTCTCGGGGAGAACTGATACTAGCTGAAATGAGACATGAGTGACCGAGCCACAGGTTCACACCCAGACCTCAGTGTCAAGCTTCAGTGTTCCATTCGACACGCCTGCCTCGCGGCACATCTGTTCCCCTTCAGGTTGGTGCTCTCAGGGTTCAGGACATCTAACTTCCAAGATGCCCTATTTCCAATTTTCTTCTTCTTAAGCCCAGGGGTGGCACTGATGCAAGGGAATAAAATCTTGGGGTAGGGGAACTGGGTGTCTGAATCTAGCTCTCCTCTGGCAGGATTGCAGTGGTAGGGGCTAACCAGTCGGAAGCGGGAGAGTGCGATTGGGCACAGAGCCGGGAAAGGGAAGATGTGCAAGGGAAGGATTCAGGATGGCGGACCGCGGACTCCCTCCATCCTGGTGTCTAGAAGCAGAAATCGCGGGCTGAGACCAAGACAGGGATTTGGGTGCTCGGCCCCAAGACCAAATTGACGACCGCGGCAATGCAGATATTCTGCAGCACTTAAGTGGGCTCTGCCACTTAAGACTGTTATAGGCAAGGCTTTAAAACTCAGGTGGAAAACAGTTTTGCCAAAATGACTCCCAAACCCCGAGGTTTCTGATCTGAAGTTATTTCTAAGTATGGGTGTCCTTGGATTGCCTTTTCCTATGGAGAGAACCATTGTCTTCACCAGCGCAATGGTGGTGCGAATTGGTTACGAAAGGAGAACTTCAAAAGCCAAATTTATAGCGCTGTGACTATGTGGGCTCAGAACTCTACTCCTGGCTTCCACGTGTACTGTCAGTATTCCAAGCTCACATTCACTCCCCACTCTTGAAATCTTCAGGGTCCGCTCCCAGAGGGTGCTAACACAGCCTCCAGCAAATCCAGCTTTTCTTGAAAAGTCAGTCTGTCCAGAGAGAGAGGGATTAAGATAACTCATCCATCAAGTACTCTGAATTTCTAAGGTGTGCTGATGCTGAGCTGGGGCAAGGCTCAAAAACAAACTGACAAACAAAACCCCCAAGTCCTTTCTTTGAAACATAGCAGAGTGTGTTGCACACCAGGTGGCACTCACCCAATGTTTGTTAAATAATGGAAATTAATTTACTGTGGCAGATTTACCAGCCAGTCTCCATGCTATTATAGGACTCTAGTCCTAGTCAGCAGAGAAACCAGATATACTTAGGTCTCGCAGCTTTCAACTGATTTCAAAATTGTGAGCTCACACATTTCAGAGACATGTTATTTAACATACAGAATTGGTTTCCCCATCAAAGTTTCCAAGAATGAGACAAGGAAAGGAAGGTTAACCCTAGGATGTGTATGTGTGTGTGTGTTTTTAAGTCTAGAGTCTTTTACTATGAGACATAAAACCTTTCTCCTCTGAGCCCATCCCTGCTTCAGCAAGTGAACTCTTGTTGCAGAGCATGTGCTCTCAAGGTCGGGCTTCTTTAATTGCAGTACATGGGCTCAGTAGTTTGGCCATGGGGACTTCGTTGTTACCATAGTGTGGGATCTTCCCAGACCAGAAAACTAACCGGTGTCCCTTGCATTACAAGGCTGATTCTTAACCACTGGACCACCAGACCAGGAAGCCCTCTTGGCTTCTTCTAATAGGCATCCTAACAGGTGTGATGTGATATTCACTGTGGTTTTGATTTGCCTTTCTCTGATTAGAATTTCTGAGCACCTTTTTGTGTACTTATTAGGCATGTATATTTCTTCTTTGGAAAAATATCTATTCAGATTAGAATTTCTGAGCACCTTTTTGTGTACTTATTAGGCATGTATATTTCTTCTTTGGAAAAATATCTATTCAGATCTTATCCCCCCCACCTTTTATTGGCTATTGAGTTTGTGAGGCTTTATAGATTTTGGCAATTAATCCCTATTCAATATAAAATTTACAAATATTTTCTTTCTTTTAGTAGGTTGTCTCTTCATTTTATTCATGATTTCCCTTGCTGTGCAGAAGCTTTTTAGTTTAATGTAGTCCCATTTGTTTAATTTTGCTTTTGTTTCCCTTTCCTAGGAATATCTAGAAAGATATTGCTAAGATCAATATCAAGTTTACTGAGTATGTTTTCTTCTAGGAGTTTTATGGTTTCTGGTGGGAATCTTATTCCAGATCTTGGAAGGAAAGCTTTGAGTCTTTCATCATGGAGTATAGTTAGTATAGTAACATTATATTCAATCTTTTTGTTGGGTTTTTCATATATAGCTATAATTATGTAGAGGCACTTTCCTTCTGTTCCTAGTTGAAAGTTGTTTTTTTTTTTTATCATGAAAGAGTGTTCAAATTTTCCAGATACATTTTCTGTATCATTGAAGATAATCATGTGCATTTTATTCCAATCATTCTTTTAATGTGGAGTAACTAATTCATCAATTTTCATATTTCAAATAATTCTTGCATTCCAGAAATTGTCTCATTTGGTTATGTTATAGAGTCCTTTTAATGTGCTGCTGAATTCAATTTCTGGTATTCTGTTGAGGATTTCTAGATCTATGATCATAAGGGATATTGGACGGTAGAGTTTTTGTTCTGTTTTTTTTCACTGCAGAATCTGACTTTGGTATCAGGATAATGTTGGTCTTGCAGGATAGGTTAGGATGTGGTGCTTTTTCTTTCAGTTTTTTGGAAATTTTTGAGTAGCATTGGTATTCATTTTCTTTAAGTGTTTGTAGTATTCACCACTGAAGCCATCAGATCCAGAGGTTCTCTTTACTAGAAGATTTTTGTTTACTGATTCAATCTCCTTGCTAGTTCTATTTCTTCAAGATTTAGTCTTGGTAGATTTTGTGTTTCTAGGAATTTGTCCAGTTCATCTAGGTTAGCCAACTTGTTAGTTTACAGTTTTTCACAGTACTCACTTATTATCTTTTTATTACTATAAAATTGGTGGTAATTAATGTCTGCAGTATTGTTTCTGATTTAGTAATTTAGTCTTCTTTTTTCCCCTTAGTCCATCTAGTGAAAACATTGTTAATTTTGTCAGTGATTTTGAAGAACCAGTTTTGGATTCATTGGTTTTCTCCACTGTTTATCTAAGCTCCATTTCTTTATCTCTGCTGTAATGTAATATGTCATTCCTTCTGATAGTTTTGAATTCAGTTGTTCTTTGTTTTCTAGTTTCTTAAGTTGCAAAGGTAGGTTGTTGATTTCAAATCTTTCTTGATTTTTAACATAAGCATTTGAGGCTGTAATTTTCCCCCTTAGCACTACCTTCACAGCATCACATAAGTTTTGGTGTATTGAATTTTCATTTTCATTCATCTGTAAGCATTTTCTGACTTCTCTTATTTCTTTGACCCATTGCTTGTTTCAAAGTGTGGCTTCATTTCTACAAGTTCTGATATTTTTCTGTTACTGATTTCTAACTTTATCCTATTGTGACTGGTGAAGGTACTTTTTATGATATCTATCTTTTTAGTCGATTGTGACTTAATTGGCAGCCTAACAAATGGTCTATCCTAGAAAATGTCCAGGTGGGAAGAATGGAAAGAATATGTATGCTATTACTCTTTGGTAGAGTGTTCTATAGCTATCTGTTAGATCTAGCTGGTTTATAGTGTTAAGTAATCTATTTCTTTATCTTCTGCTTGGTTGTTTATCCATTATTGGGAGTAGGGCATTGAAGTCTTCAGCTACTATTGAAGAACTTTCTATCTATTTCTACCATCAGTTCTGTCAGCTTTTGCTTCATATAGCTTACATCTGTTAGTACATGTGAAAATTTTTATAGTTAATATATTTTCTTGCTGTATTGAGCCTTTTATTACTATAGAATGTCTTCCTTTTACTCTTGTAACTTTTTTTGATTTAAGATCTATTTTACCTGAAAATTCAAAGTTGATTCATGACAAAAACTCTTACCATTGTGGATACGGAGAGAACATATCACAACATAATAAAAGCTATTTATGACAGACCCACAGCCAATATAACACTTAATGGTGAAAAGCTGAAAGCCTTCCCACTAAAATCTGGAATAAGACAAGGGTTCCCACTCTCACCTTTCCTATTAACATAGTA
>SJYX01014952.1:8488-35005 GCA_006410675.1 Oreotragus oreotragus | reverse complement strand
TTGTTGACCATGATGGCTACTCCATTTCTTCTGAGGGATTCCTGCCCGCAGTAGTAGATATAATGGTCATCTGAGTTAAATTCACCCATTCCAGTCCATTTTAGTTCGCTGATTCCTAGAATGTCAACGTTCACTCTTGCCATCTCTTGTTTGACCACTTCCAATTTACCTTGATTCATGGACCTGACATTCCAGGTTCCTATGCAATATTGCTCTTTACAGCATCGGATCTTGCTTCTATCACCAGTCACATCCACAACTGGGTATTGTTTTTGCTTTGGCTCCATCCCTTCATTCTTTCTGGAGTTATTTCTCCACTGATCTCCAGTAGCATATTGGGCACCTATTGACCTGGGGAGTTCTTCTTTCAGTATCCTATTATTTTGCCTTTTCATACTGTTCATGGGGTTCTCAAGGCAAGAATACTGAAGTGGTTTGCCATTCCCTTCTCCGGTGGACCACATTCTGTCAGACTTCTCCACCATGACCCGCCAGTCATTGGGTGGCCCCACGGGCATGGCTTAGTTTCGTTGAGTTAGATAAGGCTGTGGTCCTAGTGTAATTAGACTGACTAGTTTTCTGTGATCATGGTTTCAGTGTGTCTGCCCTCTGATGCCCTCTTGCATCACCTACCATCTTACTTGGGTTTCTCTTACCTTGGATATGGGGTATCTCTTCACGGCTGCTCCACCAAAGTGCAGCTGCTGCTCCTTACCTTGGACGAGGGGTATCTCCTCACTGCCGCCCCTCCTGACCTTGAACGTGGAATAGCTCCTCTAGGCCCTCCTGCACCCACGCAGCCACTGCTCCTTGAATGTAGGGTAGCTCCTTCCGGCCACCGCCCCTGGCCTCAGACATGGGGTAGCTCCTCTCAGCTGCTCCTCCACTGTCACAGCCTTGCACTCTTGGCCACCACCCCTGACCTCCGATGTGGGGTAGCTCCTCTCAGCCTCCAATTAAAATAAATAAATGAAATTTAGCAAGTAATAGAATAAATGATGTTATACTTTTAATTGAATTAAACATTTGTTAATTTCCAAAACCAATACCTTTTAAAATTGCTCCCCCCAAAATAAAATACTTAGGAATAAATGTTTCCAAGGAGGTGAAAGGTTTATATGCTGAGAAATATAAGACATTAATACAAGAAATTGAAGATGATTCAAAGAAATGGAAAAATATCCATGCTCTTGGGTTGGAAGAAGTAAGAAGCCTAAAATGAACATACTGCCCAAAGCAATCTATATATTTAATGTGATCCCTATCAAATTACCCATGGCATTTTTCACAGAAGTAGAACAAATGATCCAAAATTTACATGGAACCAAATCTTTCTTCTTACATGGAAGAAAAAGAACAACACAGGAGGCATAACCCTCCCAGACTTCCAACAATACTACAAAGCTACAGTAATTAAAACAGTGTGACAGGGACTTCCCTGGTGGTTCAGTAGTTAAGAGTTTGAGTTCCAATCCAGGGGGTGCAGCTTTGATCCCTGATTGAGGAGCTAAGGCCCTATATGCCAGGCAGTCAAAAAAACAAAATATAGAATAGAAGGAATATTGTAACAAATTCAATAAATACTTTAAAAATTATCTACATCCAAAAAAAAAAAAAAAGCCTTGAAAGGAAGAAAAAATAGTGTGATGTTGGATAAAAACAGACATTATGGCTTAATGGAACAGAACAGAGTCCAGAAATTGTAGGTGTGTAGCCCACACACCTACAGTAAATTATCTTTGACAAAAGAAGCAAACATATACAATTGGAAAAAGAAAGTCTCTTCAGCAAGTGGTGCCGGGAAAGTTGGACAGATACCTGCATGTAAACCAATGGAGTTAACGCACTCTCACTATACATAAAATAAACTCAAAATGGTTTAAAGACTTAAACATAAGACAGAACACCATAAAACTAAAAGAGATCATAAGCCAAACATTATCTGACATAATATGTGCTAATGTTTCCTTAGGTCAGTTTCCCAAGGCAATAGAAAAAAAAAAGAAGAAATTAAAAAAATAAACAAATCAGACCTAATCAAATTTGCAAGCTTTTGCACAGCAAAGGAAACCATAAACGAAACAAAAAGACAACTTATGGAATGGGAGAAAATATTTGCAATTAATCTGCCTGACAAGGGTTTAATTTCCAAACTATCCAAACAGCTCATACAACTCAACAACAACAAAAAAAGACCCAACCAAAAAATAGGCATTTCTCCAAAAAAGAAATACAGAGGCCAACAGGCACGTGAAAAGATGGTCAACGTCATTAATTATTAGAGAAATGCAACTCAAAACTGCAATGAGGTACCACTTCACATCAGTCAAAGTGGCCATCATTAAAAATTCTACAGGGAATTCCTTGATGGGCCAGTGATTAAGATTCCACACTCTCACTGCAAGGGTCCTGAGTTCAATCCCTGGTCAGGGAACTAAGATCTCATAGGTTGTGCAGCACAGCCAAATAAATAAACATGAAAACTCTACAAATAACAAGTGCTGGAGAGGATATGGGAAAAAAGGGAACCCTCCTACACTGTTGGTGGGAATGTAAGTTGGTACAGCCACTGTGGCAAACAGTACGGAGGTTCCTCAGAAAACTAAAAACAGAATTACCATGTCATCCAGCAATCTTACTCCTCCTCACACAAAACTGTAAGTCAAAAAGATGCGTGCACCCAGATGTTCATAGCAGCACTATTCAGAAAACATGGAAATACCTAAATGTCCATCAGTAGATGAATGGATGAAGAAGATATGGTACATATATACAATGGACTACTACTCAGTCATAAAAAAGAATAAAATAGGGGCTTCCCTTGTGGTTCAGTGGTAAAGAATATGCCTGCCAATGCAGGAGACCCTTGTTCAATCCCTGATCTGGGAAGAAGCCACATACCACAGGGTAATTAAGCCTGAGCTCTGGAGCCTGAGAGCTGCAGCTACTGAAGCCTATGTACCCTAGAGCCCGTGCTCCCCAAGAGAAGCCACCATGATGAGAAGCCCACGCACAGCTGTAGAAAAGCCTTCCCAGCAATATAGACGCAGCCAAAAACAGTTTTTTTATCCTGCAACTCAATTCCAGAAAAATAAGCGACCCCATCAAAAAATAGGCCAAAGAACTAAACAGACATTTCTCCAAAGAAGACATACAAATGGCTAACAAACACATGAAAAGGTGCTCAACATCAGTCATTATCAGAGAAATGCAAATCAAAACCACAATGAAGTACCATCTCACACCAGTCAGAATGGCTGCTATCAAAAAGTCTACAAACAAGAAATGCTGGAGAGGGTGCAGAGAAAAAGGAACCCTCTTACACTGTTGATGGGAATGCAAACTAGTATAGCCACTATGGAGAACAGTGTGGAGATTCCTTTAAAAGCTGGAAATAGAACTCCCATTGCTAAGTCACTTCAGTTGTGTCCGACTCTGTGCGACCCCATAGACGGCAGCCCACCAGGCTTCCCTGTTCCTGGGATTCTCTCCAGGCAAGAACACTGGAGTTGGTTGCCATTTCCTTCTCCAATACATGAAAGCAAAAGGTGAAAGTGAAGTCACTTAGTCATGTCCGACTGCAGCCTACCAGGCTCCTCCATCCATGGGATTTTCCAGGCAAGAGTACTGGAGTGGGGTGCCATTGCCTTCTCCAAGAACTCCCATATGACCCAGCAATCCTGCTGCTGGGCATACACACCAAGGAAACCAGAANTTTCACCAAAAATTATAATCAGAGACATTAAACTAGATAAATACAACCAGAGATATTAAGTTAAAAATTCTAAAAAGAATTTTTAAAGGCTGTAGTTTCCCTTCCACTATATTTAATACAATCAAATGAAATTCCTCTATTCTACTTAGAGAATGTGAAATACAAAATCTTTCCACCTTGAACGTGTTGAAGCATTTGATCCAATCACTGAATAGCAGACTAATAAAGGACCTTACCGTATCATTAGGCTTTTCCTTGGAAAGAAAGTACACCACCGACAGGGAAACAATGGAATTGATGCCAAAAAAAAGGTTGATGCAGACGTAAGTGATGAAAGCCATTCCTGTATCATGGAAGAACCCAGCCAGCAAGTACATCCAAGAAAATGTGGCATACCTTTATATTAATAATATTAAGAGTTAAAATCATACCATGATTACTCTTTTAATAAGTAAATAAATAGCTTAGATGGTGTTCCAGAAAGATGTGTATAAGAGACAGCCATTGCCTTCTCCAAGAACTCCCATATGACCCAGCAATCCTGCTGCTGGGCATACACACCAAGGAAACCAGAACTGAAAGAGACACGTGTACCCCAATGGTCATCGCAGCACTGTTTATAATAGCCAGGACATGGAAGCAACCTAGATGTCCATCAGCAGATGAATAGATAAGAAAGCTGTGATACATATACACAATGCAGTATTACTCAGCCATTAAAAGGAATGCATTTGAATCAGTTCTAATGAGGTGGATGAAAGTGGATCCTATTATAAAGAGCAAAGTAAATCAGAAAGAAAAATACCAATCAGTATATTAACACATACATATGGAATTTAGAAAGATGGTAATGATGACCCTATATGCAAGACACCAAAAGAGACACAGATGTAAAGAACAGACTGTTGAACTCTGTGGGAGAAGGTGAGGGTGGGATGATTTGAGAGAATAGCATTGAAACATGTATATTATCCTGTGTGAAATAGATCTCTAGTCCAGGTTCGATGCATGAGACAGGGTGCTCAGGGCTGGTGCACTGAGATGACCCTGAGGGATGGGATGGGGAGGGAGGTGGGAGAGAGGGTCAGGATGGGGAACACATGTACACCCATGGCTGATTCAAGTGAATGTATGGCAAAAACCACCATAATGTTGTAAAGTAATTAGCCTCCAATTAAAATAAATATATATATATATAAATTAATAGTTTTTTGAATAAAAAAGAATAAAATAATGCCGTTTGCATCATGGATGTGACTAGAGATTATCACACTAAGTGAGGTAAGTCAGAAAGAAAGACAAATACTATATGATATCGCTTATATGTAGAATCTAAAATATGGCACAGATGAACCTCTATACAAAACAAAAACAGACTCATGGACATAGAGAATGCACTTATGGTTGCCAAGCAAGGAGGGTTTGGGAGGGATGCAGTGGGAGGTTCAGGTTAGCAGATGTAAGCTTTTATACATAATGGATTAACAACAAGGTCTTACTGTATAGCACAGAGAACTATATTCAATATCCTAGGATGAACCATAATGGAGAAGAATATTTTTTAAAAGAATATGTGTGTATGTGTGTGTGTGTGTATAGAAGAATCACTTTGCCATACAGCAGAAATTAACATAAAAAAGGAAAAAGTCATTGAAGAAAGCATACTGAAATAAAAGGCAACTTGAAATCATATATTGAAAGAATGTACTGAGCACCCTGGAAAAGGTACCCAGAATGACTGACTCCAAGGCATATTCTAATAAAATAATGAGAACTTAAAGAAAAAATGAAATAAATGTATAAGCTCAATAATAAAAGTTTTAGGAGTCTCTTTCATTTAGAAATTTAAAAATTATGCTGGCAGACTCATCCTAGGGGCAGGGGTTGGGGGTGCCATCTCCTTCCAGTTCTTGGCTTGAGTCCTACACACTCAGTCCACAGTGCTCTCCCTGTGCAGAGTAAGGCAACCAGCACAACCCCCGCCCTTGGTACATTCCGTTATGTGTACTCATGTGTGTTTTTCCTAACAATGGAGGAGAGTGAGGGCCTGTAACAGGACAACCTAATTCTTTTTTTTTTTTTAATTGGAGGCTAATTATTTTACAATATTGTGGTGGTTTTTGCCATACACTGACATGAATCAGCCCTGAGTGTACATGTGTACTCCCATAACACCCTGAATGTGCCTCATCTTGTCTGATCTCGGAAGCTAAGCAGGGTCAGGTCTGGTTAGTACTTGGATGGGAGGACAACCCAATTCTTGATCTCAATGATAAAATTATACATGAGAATACACTGCATTCTTAGGTGGTAAGAAATGGAACATTAGGTGAGGACTCTGTTTTCTGTTGGATAACCATAACCACAGGCAGCAGTAAGCCAGAGGTAAAGCTGTTAGAAACCATTTATGTGTTAAAATCTGATGTGCCCTTCCAGCACAGAGAGAAAGAAGAATTTCTCTCACTAATGGATGAGGTTCCATTATTAGACATTCATTCCTTTGGCTTAAACTTTATCCTTAGCACTTTGGAAATATTTAAAGCACTTGGCTGTTTTGATGGAAATTCTCAGGATCATTTCAAGCTGCCTACTAATACTTCCTTAAAGCTACTGTCTTAGGGCCATTATTTTTTTCCAATTACATTTCTCGTGTGTGAAATGAAAGACAGAGTTGGACAGATCTCTGTTTCTGCTCTTCTGTTTTTTGCTGGTGAGCAGTCAAGAAACCAGGTATTCAACAGCAGCATTCCAGGGCCCAACATTTCATGGCTGTTGAAAGGTGAGTGAAAGTCACTCAGTCGTATCCGACTCTTTGCGACCCCATGGACTATACAGTCCATGGAATTCTCCAGGCCAGAGTACTGGAGTGGGTAGCTTTTCCTTTCTCCAAGGTAGCTGTGGCAACACCAGGGGCAGTGTCCCGATCCCTGGATCTCAGGATTCATGGGATTTTCTTCCTGTCTACAGTTCAAGTGTGCAGACTTCTGAGTCCCCATCTTTTGGTTATGGTAACAGTAGCATCTTCCAGAACTGCACACATTATTTTTTAACATCTAGTTCCCTGTATGAAATTCCTTTCTGTTAAAATACCTAAAGTAGCTTCTATTTTGAAAATTGAATTGGGACTGTCGCATGTGAATAAGCAGCTTACTGGAAAATGGATAAAGGATTGTGGGGCAATAAACTTCCTAGTAAGGGTATGAGCTTCAAAACTTGAGAAAACAAAGCTCACGGAAAACCAGTCCCATTGAAAATTGGACTGAAGGATGCCTCCCCTGAAAATTGTTTCTCTTAGAAGTACTCACCAGTAAGTCAGGCTGGGTTCGCCATAAAAAATAAAATAAACAGTTATAATCCGTGTCTCTCAACTAATCTCCAAGTAAATCTCATTGCCACCACACTGTCCCTCATTCGTTCTTTGTTCTTCTACGTCCACCTCCTTCACTCCCCTTCTCATTTTAGTAAAATTAAAGAATAAGACTGAAGCGTTCCTCACAACTATTTTCATTAGATGCTACTATTTTCTAGACTTAGGAAAAAGTCATCAGTAGAATGACTTACAGAATATGATCTATATATGATCTGATATCTATATATGATCAAAATTTACCCTGTACCTCTTAAGACTGTAGAAAAGTCAGACTAATGGGAGAGGGCTTGTTGAAACATTTAATGCTGAAGTACACCATAGAGGTAAGAATAACTTTTCTAACAACCTCCACCTCATCCTGCTGTCACCTGCAGGACCTGAAATCTATCTTCCTATAGAGAGAGCAGAAAGGATTTCACAGCCTAATTTTGGCCCAGTGAAAACTCCTTAACTTCTGAGGCAAAAGAAACAAGTTGTCTTAGATTGACCACAAAACAAAGCAGGAAAAGAAAAAAACAACAATTCTCTAACCTGTGATCTCTGAGCCTTTGGGATCTTCTATGAACCCATTCTTCACATTCTTATTTCAACTTATCTTCTTATTTCTTATTTTAATGAAAGGGAGGTTTGCTGTGGATGGCACTTATTGGTGCTGGAGGGAAGTTAGATTTCCTAAGTGTGTGTGACTACTGCTTACTGCTTAAAATATGCTGAGGACAACTGACCCAGGGCTAAAGTGCTTCCAAAGGACATATAAAATCCTTTCGGTCTTTGATGCCAAAAAGTGACTTTGAATTACAGAAATCAATACAAGACTGACATCTGAAAGTTAACTGATATCACACCAGCTACAAGGATATTTGCCTGGAAAGAGAAACACAGTTTCTAGTCATGTCCTCAGAGCACTATTATCCAGGGACACAGCCTGAAGCACTGAGTCTCTTCCACGTTACAGACTTTGTCTTCACTACGACTGTGGCTCCTGAGAGAAACTACAAAACACCCACTCGTCAGGTGTCCCCTGCCTGATGACCTCCATTAAACTAGGAAAGACTGAGAAGAGACCAAGAAAATAGCCTCTGGAAGACTGAAACAGGCATCACAACAATTCATGATTGCCATCCTGATCTAAGTTCTCACTCAGTGTCCATAGGCTCTGCACTCACACCCAGCTCTAACTTGCTTGGCTGTCGTTGCAAAAGACCAGGAGGAGGATTCTGGGGAGGTGGCCGAGTAGGAGGAACCAGGTCTCTGTCTCCCCACAGTGCCAACAATTGTGCTGGTAAACCTGTCTAATGTAATGACTTTGGAACTCGTGTCTGTTGAAGGCTTGCAACTTCAAAGGGAAGACTTGGACTGAAAACTGCAGTTTATGTTAACTAATTACCTCATCAGCAAGTCACAGCCCACCAGTCTCCCATCCCCAAGCTATGTGGCAGTCAGCTACGCATGTGTTCCTGAAGTAGGCTGCAAACAGCTTATGGGAGCCAGAGTAGACCAAAAGGACCCTGTTCTGCAAATAGCAGGGAACTGTGCTCTGACTGCTGATCACTGGTTTTTATCACAGAGGTCGAGACAAGGAGGAGGATCTGAGGGGCATAGTTGCACCTCCTCTCATCCTTGCAAGCCTTTCTCCTCTGCCTGTTATGACGTCCAAGGGACTTAAAGGGCCAGCACGCATTTTCTCTCCTGTTCAGTTTTCTCTTTTTCCTATAAGAAAACAGATTAAAAACTAAGCTACTCAAAACGACTGCATATACAAGGGAAATTAGAAAGTGACCACACAGACACACAGGGGGAAAATTCAGAAGAGATCTGAAGAGACTTTAAGTTTACACAGTGGGTTGATTCTCAGCAAAAAAACCAATGTCTTGGGGCACAAAATGTATAAAGATGTGATTTTTTTACATCAACCAACTGAAAAGGATGGGGATAGAGATGTAAAATAATGGAGCTAAAGGGTTTTTTTTGTTTGTTTGTTTGTTTATATTAAAATAAAAATTGGCCATGCTGCACAGCATACAAGATCTTAGTTCACTGACCACAAATGGAACCTGTGCTCCCGGCAGTAGAGGTGTGGAGTCTCAACCACTGGACCACAAGGGAAGTCCCTGGAGCTGAGTTTTTTGTATGCTATTGAAGTTTAGCAGGTATAGATTGAAATTAGAGTGTATAACTTTAGGGCATTAAATGTGATCCCTATGCCAGTGACAAGGAAAATAGCTATAGAATTACAAAAAGGAAATGAGAAATGTATTTAAATATATATTACAAAAAATCAACTGAACACAAAAGGGGGTAGTAATGCAGGACATGAGGGACAGAAAAGCTACTAGGCATTTAGAAAACAAATAGCAGAATGGAGGTTTAATTAAACATAAGTGGGTTAAGCTATCTGGCTAAAAGACAAAGATCAGCAAAATGGATAAAAACACATGGTTAACCTATATGTTCCAAAGAATCCCTTTTGATCCAAAGACACAAATTATTAAAATTAAAGGATTAGAAAAAAGATACCCTATGCAAATAGTAACCAAAAGAGAGCAAAACTGGCTATACTAATATCAGAAAAAATAGACTTTATTTTTATTGAAATATAATTGATTTACAGTGTGTTAATTTCTGTTGCACAGCAAAGTGATTCTGTTTATATATATTTATATATTCTTTTTTAAAAATATTCTTTTCCATTATGGTTTATCACAGTATATTGAATATAGTTCTCTGTGCTATACATTAGGATCTTATTGTTTATCTATTCTGTATATAAAAGCGTACGCCTGCTAACCCCAATCGCCTACTCCATCCCTCCCTCCATTCCCTCTGAGTTTCTGTTTCATAGATAGTTTCATTTGTGTCATATTTAGATTCCATATACAAATGATATCAAATGGTATTCATCTTTTTCTTTCTGACCCGCTTAGTGTGATAATCTCTAGTTGCATCCATGTTGCTTGCTGAAAATGGCATTATTTCATTCTTTTTATGGGTGGGTGAAAATTCCACTGTATTTATTCCACATATTCTTTATTAATTCATCAGTTGATGGACATTTAGTTTGTTTCCATGTCTTGACTCTTTTGAATAATGCTGCTATGAATATAGGGGTGCATGTATCTTTCTGAATTGTAGTTTTGTCCAGGTATATGCCCAGGAGTGGAACTGCTGGATCATATGGTAATTCTATTTTCAATTTTCTGAGGAACCTCCATACTGTTTTCACAGTGGCTATACAAACATACATTTACACCAACAGTGTAGGAGGGTTCCCTTTTCTTCATATCCTCTTCAGCATTTATGATCTGTAGACTTTTTAATGATGGCCATTTTGACCAGTGTGAAGTGGTACGTCTTTGAGGTTTGATTTGTATTTCTTTAATAATTAGTGATGGTGAGCAACTTTTCATGTGCCTGTTGGCCATCTTTGTTTCTCTTGAGAGATGTCTATTTAGGTCTTCTGTTCATTTTTCAATTGGATTGTTTCATTATTTTATATTAATAGTATTTGTTCTGTTCTCTTCAGTTGCTTTGGCTTTCTTCAAGAATTTACACACACACACACACACACACACACATAGACACACACTTTGCAGATATTTAATGTCACTTTCTCTTAAATCTTTTTAAATTTCTTTCATGTTTTTAAGTTAATATTTTCCTCCCTTTCATTGTATGTTTCTCTTTATGTTACTACCAATGCTATTTATTAACTAAGGTATTACTTTTACTTCATTCTTCATTTCTAAAGTGTTATTTTTTCCCCTACCTTTCCTGTTTTATAAGCTCATTATCAAATATTCCTATTTTATTTTTTCCAATAATATTATTTCTGACTTTTTTTTTATTATAATTTAAGTTGTTTTTGAACTGTGGTGTTGGAGAAGACTCTTGAGAGTCCCTTAGACTGCAAGGAGATCCAACCAGTCCATCCTAAAGGAGATCAGTCTTGGGTGTTCATTGGAAGGACTGGTGCTGAAGCTGAAACTCCAATACTTTGGCCACCTCATGCGAAGAGTTGACTCATTGGAAAAGACCCTGATGCTGGGAGGTACTGGGGGCAGGAGGAGAAGGGGACGACAGATGATGAAATGGCTGGATGACATCACCGAGTCAATGGACATGAGTTTGGGTAAACTCCAAGAGTTGGTGATGGACAGGGAGGCCTGGTGTGCTGCGATTCATGGGGTCACAATGAGTTGGACATGACTGAGCAACTGGACTGAACTGAAGTTGTTTTTTAATAAATTTTCTCATTTTCTTAATTTCATTCATCTTGTTTATTTAAAATAGTAGATACAGTTTTCCTTTATTTGTGGACATGTCATTCTGGTTTGTTTTCATTGCTTGAAAGAATATTACTCTGCTACTAATTTTCCTATTTTTCTGATAGTAGTTTTGAGTAGGTTTGACTACTTTTCTTTCCTGTTACATATATATTAATGAGATGAGTTTTCCTCCCTAGAAGGGAGGACGGTCAATATAGGTTTCCTAGCTTCAGGATTCTGGAGCTCCCTCTCCTGTCATTTATTTGAATTGTTTTTTTTTTAAAAAAAAATTCAAATCCCAGATTCTGTTCAAGAACAACCATCACCTTGTGGGTATTCTTAAAAAAAGAAAGTCAGGAAAAAACATCTGATAAGAAGAGAAAATTACATCTCTGTTGCTCTTTCTCTGGTCTCTGGACCTTTGCTTATACTTCCCATATTCTAGAATATTCTCTATCCACCTCTTTATCTAGTTAATTCCTACTCATCTCTTAGGTCTTACATTAATTGTCATCAATTTTAAGAAAATATCTGACTCCCCGTAGACTAACATAGATGCCCCTGCTATGTCAGTTTCCGGCATTTTATACTTTCTCCACCATAGAATTTTTCGAACATTATTGTGACAGTCAGTTTTATGTGTCACCTTGGCTAGGTTATAGTGCTGTTATTCAATCAAACCTAATTGAGGTGTTGCTGTGAAGACAGTTTATAGATTTGGTTCACATTTATAATTAGTTGACTTTATGTAAAAGAGATTATCCTCCATAATTATGGTACACCTGTTCCAAGTAGTTGAAAGGCTTTAAGAACAGGGTATCCTGAGGAATAAAATTCTGCCTGTGAACTACAGTGTCACCTTGAGAATGTCCAGCCTTCCTTTTTTTTTTTTTTAATTTATTTTTCAATTGAAGGATAATTGCTTTACAGAATTTTGTTTGTTTCTGCCAAACATCAACGTGAATCAGCCATAGGTATACTTATGTCCCTTCCCTCTTGAACCTCCCTCCCATCTCCCTTGCCATCCCACCCCCGTAGGTTGTTACAGAGCCCCTGTTTGAGTTCCCTGAGACATACAGCAAATTCCCACTGGCTATCTATTTTACATACAGTAATGTAAGTTTCCTTGTTACTCTCTCTACACATCTCACCGTCTCCTTCCTCCCTCTTCCCTGTGTCCATAAGTCTGTTCTCTCTGTCTGTGTCTCCATTGCTTCCCTGCTAATAATTTCATCAGTATCATCTATCTAGATACCATATATATGTGTTAGTATATGATATTTATCTTTCCCTTCCTGACTTACTTCACTCTGTGTAACAGGCTCGAGGCTCATCCACCTCATTAGAACTGATTCAAATGCCAGCCTTCCTTTCTTGACTTCCTTTCTCACCCTTGGAATTTTGGACTTGACTAGCCAACCCTCCCAATTGTACAAGGCAATTCCTTAACATGAATCTTTCAACCTACCCTATCTCTCTCTATTTATATATATTATTTATGTATATACCCAGACTATATACACTATATATGTACATATATACTATATTCACACATTCATACACACATACAGTATATATACACACACATATATATTACAGATATATATATTAATATATATGTATCTCCTGCTAGTTCTGTTTCTCTTGTGAAACACTACCTAGTACCATTACTATATTAAATTAAATAATTATTTTTCTTTCCCATCAAACTATAAGCACCATTGAAACAGAAATGGTGTCTGTCTTATTTACTTTTATGTTTCTAGTGCCTAGAATGTAGTATATGCTCAAAATATTACTGAATGATTAAATGAGGCCCAACTAAAAAAATTCAAAACAGCATAGGGAACCCTCCTTAATACACTATAAAATTGAAGAAGGAAGGGGCTAAAAGACATCTATGTGTTTGTGAAAAGTCATAACAAATCTCAAATAGTAACAGTTAAGTCTTTGGGAAAAATAGCCTTTTGGTAAGTCACTAGAGTATTTTTCCAGTCTTCAAAGTTGTAGCAAACACTGAAAGAAAACTGATTCTAGGATGCAGTCATTTCTCTACTAAAAATGAAGGTTGAGCCAAACACTACTGGTGTAGTCCAGAGGTAATAAAGTTTAATATTTAAAGGAAATGTAAATATATCTATAGCCTATAAGCATGTACTCTGAGTCTTCCATTTTTAAATCCAATGAAATAAGAAAATAGAGTTTCATCTGATTCAGCTCAAGAGATATTACAAAAACCCAGTATGACAACAGCAAAAGAGTATGTCAGAATGTCAGCTTCTATTAAAGAACAGATATTACCTTTATTTGTAGATTTTTTTTTAAGCCAGAACAAAATCTGATGACAAGGGAGAATGACATCAAAACTTTTACAAAGTGCTAAAGATCGAAGTTTTAAAAAAAGAAAAACTCAACAGTGCTGTAAACCTATGTTTTAAAAAAGCAAAAAAATACTCAAAAAAAAAAAGGCTCATTACATCAGTATCAGCAGAGTATTGATAAAGACGCTATTCCCAGGCCTCACTCTATGCCAACTGGATCTGAATCTGCAGGTGTCAGTTCTGAGCATTGAATAGTTACTAAGCTCCCAGATCCAACCAGTCCATTCTGAAGGAGATCAGCCCTGGGATTTCTTTGGAAGGAATGATGCTGAAGCTGAAACTCCAGTACTTTGGCCACCTCATGTGAAGAGTTGACTCATTGGAAAAGACTCTGATGCTGGGAGGGATTGGGGGCAGGAGGAGAAGGGGACGACAGAGGATGAGATGGCTGGATGGCATCACTGACTCAAAGGACGTGAGTCTGAGTGAACTCCGGGAGTTGGTGATGGACAGGGAGGCCTGGCGTGCTGCGATTCATGGGGTCACAAAGAGTCGGACATGACAGCGACTGAACTGAACTGAACTGAAGCTCCCCAAGTGATTCTGATACACAGCCAGTTTGGAGANAGAAGGGGACGACAGAGGCTGAGATGGCTGGATGGCATCATGGACTCGATGGACGTGAGTCTGAGTGAACTCTGGGAGTTGGTGATGGACAGGGAAGCCTCGTGTGCTGTGATTCATGGGGTCGCAAAAAGTCGGGCACGACTGAGCGACTGAACTGAACTGATGCTTCATTTTGTATAGTTTCTATTTTGTGTCTTTAAACTCACTGTTTTGTTCTTCTTCAAGGTCTAATCTGCATATAAAGAATATCATGAGTTTTCTGTCTCAGGTGTTACAGTGTTAATCACTAGGAATTCCATTTTGTTGATTTTATTGGCATACTTCTCTGCGTCTTTGCATGCTTGGTAAATTTTGCTTGGTTGCCAGACATTGAGAATTTGACCTTGTTTGGTGCTAGATATTTTTTATTTTCACATTTTTGAAATTTTCTATGTGACACGATTAATTTACTTTACAATATTTTAATCTTTTCAGATTTTTCTTTAAGCTTTGTTAAGCAGGGTCAGACTAGTATTTAATCCAAGGCTAATTATTTTCTCTACAAAACCCAAACCTTTCTAATTGCTCTACCCAATAGTCCATGAATTATGAGGCTTTCCAGTCTGGTGGGTGGGAATGGGACTAGTCCTGGGTCTGGGTGAGGGCCAGGCACCAGTTCCTCTGACCTATTGGATGGTTCCCTCTTCAGCCTTGGGTAGTTTCCTTACATACACACCTTGGTCCACACTTAGCTGATGTTCTGGGAGCACTCTGCACATCATCTCTGGAGTTCTCTCTCACTGCAGCCATCTTCTCTTCAGTCCTCCATTCTGCAAACTCTGTCCACTTTATTCTTCTTTGTTCTTAGCTCCATTTCCTCAACTCTTCCTGTAAACTCTCAAGGCAGTAAACTAGGACAATTGTGGCACCCAACTTCCTTTGTTCCTCACCTCACTGAGACCACTGTCCTTTATTTGCTTGATGTTCTTCATGGTCTTGAAAACCTTTGATATATTTGATAAATATGTAAATAAATTTTGATTGCCTTTGGCAGCAAAATAGATCCAGTCTCTGCTATTCCATCTTGGTTGGAGTAAAAATTCTCCCAGAATTTTAAAAAATGTCTCTAATGAAACTAGTCAAATCTCTATTAAGCATGCCTTCCTCTCCACCATCGGCATCTCCTCCACCATGCTAATCTGGCCACCTCCATCTTTTGCTTGGACGATGCAGTCAGTTCCTGTGTGCTTTCCCCATCTCTACCTCAGCCTCTCTCCAGTCCCTTCTTGTGTAGTAACCCATTTGACCTTGCTCAGAGTGAAGTCTTGCCTTTGCCCTCAGTTCCTCCAGGAAATGTCTAAGCCTTGATGGGAGTGCCCTCGTTTCCCCGGGGGTTTTGGGCTATACCAACGGTGTGATGTAAGGTGAGAACGTTGGCTCACAAGGCATCAGCTCAACTCTGGTGGGATAGGCAGAATGAGCGCAAGTAAGGAGTATGAATACAAAGGCTTGGGTGAGCTTCATGGGTTGGTAACATTCCTGTATATTGTCACACACTGATGCTGGAAATGGTTTGTTATCTCTCACTCCATAGACAGAGGACAACTGGAATTTCTTCATTTGGAATCTTCTGATGCCAAAATCTAGGCCTCTAGGCATCAGTGCTGAATTAAATCTTGGAGACAGAGTTTTGGGTGAAGTAGGAAAGAATAGCTCTACTGCTTTGCCAGGCAAAGAGGGACAGAGCAGTCTCATTCCCTCAAAAACTGTGTTCCAAGTCAGGGGGGATTTGGTGAGGAGTTTTACAGCAAAGGTTCAAGGTGGAGTTGCTAATAAGGATCAAGGTGTGTGCAGAGTCTGCACTCTTTTAATCTGGGCTCAGATGGTCTCTTGATGAGCTTCTGTGGTTCTCAAGGTTGTTAAACTTTGACTTTCTCTGGAATGAAGAGTGCTTCATCAAGTAGTTCACATCTTCCATTTGGTGTGGGTTTCAGTTCTGTAGAAGAGCTCAAAGCAATGTTAAGCGCCCCCCCCCCCATCCCTTAGGGGAGCCAGAGCCCCGCCCCGAGGTTGCACTGTTGTTTCTTGGCTTCTCTCCACCCTTCCCACCTTGATTCTGCATCCCTTTCCTTCCCTGATCAGCAATTGTTTAAACTGCCCTTCAGAACTCAGGGAAGGTCATGGGGCCTAAATGAAGCCTATTTCCTAAACAAGAAATAGGGGACACAGAAAGGCTTCTGTACCCAGGAGCCCCACAGTGGCCTGTTTTGTTTCATTTCCTGGTCTCAGCCCTACATGCTTCTTCCTTTGGTTGATTTTAATCTCTGTACTTTAGCTGTAATAAAAAATAACCATGGATTTAATAGCTTTCATTGACTTCTGTCTCTTTAATGTATTATCTATGAATGGGCTTGGGGAGCCCCAAATTTTTAAAGACTCTCAGATATGATGGCAGTCCTCTTCCCTCTAAAATTCTTTTTAATGCAATTGCTTTATCATTTAAAAATGAAACAAACAAAACCCTGATATGCTCCTCTCTTGTTTAAACCCTTTAGTGATTTACCGATAAAGAGTGAAGAGCAAAGTCTTCAACATGGCCCTTGCAAACCTCTGACCTGCCTCCCTCACCTTGCTCCCTGTTACCCTCTATCCATTGCTGCTTTTTTTTTCTGTTTCTCCATTCTCTTGCTCTACCTTCATTTTCTAGTTAACTCAACTGGCTTTTAAATTGTTATCAAATTCAGGTTCAGCTCCTTGCCACTTGAAAGTCAATACTTTAGAGACAAGTGTTGGTTGGAGGAGGAAAGTGTGCCTTATTCAGGAATTCAGCAACCTGAGGAGAAGGTGGACTCGTGTTCAGGAATCAGCTCTGAAGATTCTAATAATCATGAAAATTTTTAAAGAGAGAAAGGGGAAGTTAATCACAGTTAATCATTTGGGGAGGGGGTCAGAGTCTGCCTTATCTTTTACTATGTGCAGACTTTCTTTTGATTGATTGGTGGTGAGGTNAGCATTGACTTGGTTGATATTAGGTCATGTGCCTGTCCCTACTGTACTGGGGTAGTGAGAAACATGATCGGGCAGCAATACCCAGCACATCATAGGTGTTCCCTATGTGGTAGCTATTGTTATTATTTTTGCCTCTCTCCTCTCTGTGCCTTATTATCAGTAACTCAGTGACTCATCACAGAATGTCTTTGCAACCTGATTATCCTGAAAACAATCTCAACACCCACCAGCCAAATTTGCTTCTTCCCCAGCAACAATATACACAATTTAGGTGTTAAACAGTGTGATAACAGTTATTTCAGTTCTTGCCACAGTGTTTACCGATTTTTAGAAGTCTTGCCTGCAGGAAACACTAGGCGTTATCACTCTGTGAAAGTAATGCTCCAGGTTATGGCTCCTAATAGAACTAGTTGAGCCCTAGTAACCCTTCTCCCTAGTAACCCTTACTTTCTATAATTCCTTCTTTGAAAGGAATGATGCTAAAGCTGAAACTCCAGTACTTTGGCCACCTCATGTGTATAGTTGACTCATTGGAAAAGACTCTGATGCTGGGAGGGATTGGGGGCAGGAGGAGAAGGGGACGACAGAGGATGAGATGGCTGGATGGCATCACTGACTCAAAGGACGTGAGTCTGAGTGAACTCCGGGAGTTGGTGATGGACAGGGAGGCCTGGCGTGCTGCGATTCATGGGGTCACAAAGAGTCGGACATGACAGCGACTGAACTGAACTGAACTGAAGCTCCCCAAGTGATTCTGATACACAGCCAGTTTGGAGAACAAATTCTAAACTGTCAGTCTTCATAATATCTCACCAGTCAAATTCAGCTTTCTATAGGAAGCTTTCAATGATTTCTTTTACCTACTAGTAAAATGTCTATACTTCCTTTTACTAATTTTTTTAATTGGAGGCTAACTACTTTACAATATTGTGGTGGGTTTTGCCATACTTTCACATGAATCAGCCATGGGTTGTACATGTGTCTCCCATCCTGAACCCCCTCCCACCTCCCTCCCCATCCCATCCCTCAGGGTTGTCCCAGTGCACCAGTTTTGAGTGCCATGTCTCAAGCATCAAACCTGGACTGGCGATCTATTTCACATATGGTAATATACATGTCTCAATGATATTCTCTCAAATCATCCCACCCTCGCCTTCTCCCACCGAGTCCAAAAGTCTGTTCTTTACATCTGTGTCTCTTTTGCTGTCTTGCATATAGGGTCATCGTTACAAGCTTGCTAAATTCTATATATGTGTGTTAATATACTGTATTGGTGTTTTTCTTTCTGACTTACTTCACTCTGTATAATAGGCTCCAGTTTCATGAAGCCTCTCAGCCATGGCCGACTCTTTGCGACCCCATGGACCGTATTCCCCCAGGCTCCTCCATCCATGGGATTTTTCAGACAAGAATACTGGAGTGGGTTGCCATTTCCTTCTCCAGGGGATCTTCCCGACCCAGGGATCAAACTTGGGTCTCCCACACTGCAATCAAACTCTTTACCATCGGAGCCACTGGGGAATCCCTAACATGGCATCTACTCAGAGTGTGTTACTTGTGTTGCAGAGCCGTCAGACTGAGTTCGGAGAAGAACGGAGAAGAAGCAACGGAAGCAGCCCAGTGCTTTAGTTCTCTCCACGCTGGGTCTTTAGATTCTGCTTAGTTGTGTTAGTTCAGTTACGCTCCCGAAACAGTACATAGGCTAACATTCCAATGCATATTTGTATGTGGTCCCTAACCCTGGCTTGAAAGGTACAATTTTCAGGGAGGGACTCACAGCTCACTTAGATTGGTTGACTAAATATGTTCTTACCTGTCAGCCTGACATGTAATTCTTTACCCAAAGCTTAAACAGTTTAATTAACAGTGAGAACCAGGACTTCCCTGGTGGTCCAGTGGTTCAGAACACACCTTCCAATGCAGGGGACACGGGTTCAATCCCTGGTCAGGAAACGAAGATCCCACGTACCATGGGGCAAGGAAGCCCCATGTGCCACAACTAGAGAAGCCTGGGTACCACAGCGAAGACTCAGAAGAGCCAATAAATAAATAATTAAGCAAAATAAATTATGATGCATCTATGTATGTAATCCTATACAGGCACAAAAAGAAAATAAATACCTAAATGTACTGACCTCATTTAATGTGAAAGATGAAAAATGCACAACTGTGTATAGGATGATCCTATTTGTGTTCAAATATATAATAGATGCTTCATTTATATAGTCGTATAAAGAGAAACATTTCTGGAAGGAGAAATTAAGAAGAACTTGCTAACAATGACAACTTTTAGGGTAGAGGATTATGAAATTGAATTGGGAACAGTTTCCTTTTCCACATTCTCTGTACTTTTAAATCTTGAGTTTTATAATAAAAATACTTGCAATGACTAAGAACAATACAGTTTTGCTAACAGTATCAAAATTACTTTTTGAGTTTTCTTTAAAGCGATTTCTTCCCTGAGGGGCGGGTGTAGGTGTTTGAAATACATTTGTCCTCCCTCAGTGATCATACTAGTGCATGACAGCCGTCACTCATGGAGCCACTGACTCAGGCTCCAATGCGTTTAAAGACAGGCAGGCATGACTTTCATCTGAAATAGTAAGACTCTTAAAAGTAAGCTTTTGATCAAGTTCTATTTCACCACATGAATCTGAAGAACCATAAATACATGAATAAAGTAGCCTCTACTTTCAAATTTGCCACAATATTGCTAAGAGTTCTCAGAGCTAACATGATTACTTACTTCATTTTTCAACTTGCCTAAGAAATAAAATATATTAGCATAGAAACTGGAAGAATTACCCATGTTAATAGAGGGAGCAGTTACGACCCCATGGTCATTTACTTCACTGACATTACATGATTCTTAAACTAGTCCTCTGGTGTATTGCTCGGGCCAAGAATAAAATAACTTTGATTATCTAAACACACACCACCTGGGAATTAGGTTAGTTGGTGAGGGCGCTCGTAGGTAGTGGGGAAGCTGGCAACAGAGAAAGAAATTAGCCTCATATTTTCTGTGACTCAGATGGAAATACCATAGATAATTTGGAATTTAATATTATCAGACCAAGCACCTCAGTATAGATTTGGTGTTTTCATGTTATAGTGTGATTCATGGTAGGAAAGTTTTGATTTAGAAATGTGATTAAACAATCACTGAAAATTTTTTCATGAAAAGTTAAAAAAAAAATCTCAAACAATACTAACAAAATATAAAGAAAGTCACAGTCCTCACTGAGACTATATTAATTCTCAAGATATTGAACTTATATTCCAAGCTTCTTGGCTTTGTCCTCTGAACTCTCAGAGCATATTATTTGGTCAAAAAATCTGTGTTGAAGTCCTCAGTGTCATATATTTTGCCTGACAGAGAGGTGAAGGATGTCATTCTTGCCCTGTGAGCTTATGCTTACATCATTAGTATAGTTCATATCATATCATGTTATGGGTCATGGTAACTATGTATAAAAGCAAGGCCCAGGTCTTATTAACATTTATTCATCGTGTCTAGCACAATAATCAGTTTTAATTTCAGCAAAAAATTTTAAAGTAATTTTCTACCCAAAATATGGTCAGAAGAATAATGAGAAAAATGAGACTGGGAAAAAAGAATCAGGACTATTGGATGAACAAGGCACCAACATTTCTTGATTGCCCATCATGTGCCAAACATCATTCTGGGGAAATTGTATGTGATCCACTGTTTAATCTTCACCCAAATCTTGTAACGCAGGAAGGAAACTAAGCCTTGCAGAGGCTAATGACTTAATCCTTTTCAACCTGTCCTCCCACTAGAGACCAGTAACATAGTCTATTACTAATTGCTTTAAAAGGCTTCCATGGTTCTCCACTGTCCTTGAAATAATGGCCAAAACCCTTAACTAACCTTTCGAGATCTGGTGCATTTCTCAGTTTCCAGGTTCGTTTCTTGTCTCTTTCTCCTGCTCTCCTCTCTTGGTATACCGCACTTCCTGTTCTTTGACCACATACCACACCTTTTTTCTTATCCTGGCCTTCCCACAAACTGTTCTTTCTACCTGGATTACTTTTCCTTCCTCTATGCTCAAAAAATGTTGAATGAATGAAAGGATATTAGAGAAAGTAGGATCCTACACGAGGGAAAGATGAGGAGTAGTAAAGGGATTAATCACAAAACTATGATAATAAATGAGTTGAGGTTTAAGCTGATCACAGGTTGCAGCACACAGAGCACCCAGATACTGGTTTCATCTCTTCACTAGTTTCTTTTCTTCCTTCAAGCCTCAGTGTTAGTGGCAATTCCTCTAGAATGCTTTTGTGACCACCAAGATGTTTAAATCCCTCATGATATGCCCTATAGCTCCATGCACTTCCCTTCTATAGTACTCATCACATCAGACTGAAGATGTGTGAAGGAAGGACCCTGACCTCTTTATTTACTTTTCTATACCTAGCACACAACGTTGTAAACACCACTATCGACTACTCTCCATATATTTCTATATAACATTTTCCAATAAAATGAAGGAGCGATCCTTGGAGATATAGGCGATTCCGGGACTGGGGCAGGGAAAATACAAGATGAATCTGGAACATCTTGTAGTGCTAGATAGTAAGGAGATGTTCAAGTCTCTGAAATGTGGGGTGTACTTAGTGATTCTCATCTATCAGATAGACTATGAAAATAGAAAATAGTAACTTTGTAACAGAAGAAACTTGGAAGATACCACTTTAACTGTGATCAAATTAGCATCACCAGTAGTAAGTAGGACTCCCTGATCAGGGACTCCTATTATGATGCAATGAAAAAGGAACCTCTTGGTGTGGAAAAAAGGAACCCTCCTACACTATTGGTGAGAAAGTTAATTAGTGCAGCCACTATAAAGAACAGTATATAGGTTCCTTAAAAAAATTAAAATAGAGTTACCATATGATCCAGGAATCCCACCCCTGGGCATATATCCAGACAAAACTGTAATTCGAAAAGATATGTACTCCAGTGTTCGTTGCAGCACTATTCACAACAGCCAAAACATAGAAGTAACATAAATGTCCCTCAACAGATGAATGGATAAAGAAGAAAGAAGATGTGGGGGGGGTGTGTATGAATATATATGGGAATATTAACCACCCATTAGAAAGAATGAAATAATGCCATTTGCAGCAACATGAGTAGACACAGAGACTATCATACCAGGTGAAGCAAGTCAGACAGAGACAAATAATCATGTGATGTTGCTAATACGTGGAATCTTAAAAGTGATACAAATGAATTTATTTACAAAACAAAAATAAATTCACAGATATAGAAAGCAAACTTATGGTTACCAAAGGGAAAGGGTGGACTGGGAGGGATAAATTAGGAGTTTGGGATTAACATCTACACACTACTATATATAAAATAAATAACACCGAGAAACTACTGTATAGCATAGGGAACTATACTCAATATCATGCACTAATCTATAAGGGGAAAGAATCTGAAAAGGAACACACATATATGTAACTGAATCACTTTGCTGTACACCTGAAACTAACACAACATTGTAAATCAACTGTACTTCAATTTTAAAAAGAAAAAGAAAAAGTCACCTCTATTCTGGGATATTTCTCTTCAAGATCCATAACCTTTATGTAATCATAACAAAATCACAGAAAAGCTATATTGGGGGGTAGTATAAGAAATATCTGACTAGTATTTTTGAGACATGACAATTAAAAGCACCAGGGGAGCAATGTCAGCAACATAGCAGCAGCAGATGTTCCTTCTCTCTAATCAACAAAGTAGTCATCCCTAAACAAACTAAGGGCTTCCCTGGTAGCTCAGACGGCAAAGACTCCACCCACGATACGGGAGACCCAGATTCAGTCCCTGGGTTGGGAAGATACCCTGGAGGAGGGCATGGCAACCCACTCCAGTATTCTTGCCTGGAGAATCCCCATGAACAGAGGAGCCTGGCAGGCTACAGTCCATGGGGTCACAAAGAGTCGGACATGACTGAATGACTAAGCACAGCACTAAATTACCTTGGTCAGTCTTTAGGCTCCTAGAACCTTACTCCAAGGAACCCAGGACGAGTCTCATGCACCACTGCAGCTAGTGAGAAACTAACCTCCATATGGGCTGCAGAACAAGTGAGGCTAGTGAAACTTCCCAGATCCCTCTAGTTGCTATCAGGCAAAGATCAAGATAGTACTGACCAAGTAGGCATTTGTATATGAGAGAGAATTTGGAGAAGTCTAGACATCCTAAAGGGAAACTCAAGCACACTATTGGAAGAAATATAGAAAAATACGAATTTGGTTGCCACAGAGGTAATAAGAGAAGCGCTCCTGTTGCTGCCTCCTTGTCACTTGTTACAGTGAGTACTGGAACTTCAAATCTTTAAAAGTATTCAAAAGGGAAAAGATCAATAAATAGAACATTTCTGTACAAGAACCAACTAATCACAACTGATTAATTGACTAACTTAGTCAAACTAACTGATTAGTTAGTGAAAATTAAAACAGCAGGAAAAGTATTTGTCTCAAATGTTTGAGAAATGAATTATTACATATAAGATATAAAAAGTTTATTCTAATGTATATAAATATTCTTGATGCCCAGTTAACGGCAAATGATATAAACAAAACAAAATGTAAACAAATGAGGGAAAATGGTCAGATGGCATAAAATTCAAATTAAACATCAAAGTATGTTTTTATACCAATTAACTTGGCAAAGAAACGCAATAATATTAGTGCCAGGGTTTATAGTGAAATTGATAAATACCTTTGACAGTGAATATAAAGTAGGAACATAGAAGGATGTACTGAGAATCATAAAAATATTTACATCATTTGACCCAGTAATTTGATTCAGTGTAATTTAAATTGAGGGGATAATTTTAAAGAATAGTAAACCCTTGTGTGTGACACTTCATTGTAGCATTCTCTAAAATAGCAGATATGGAGAATGACCTAAATGTTCAACAATAGGAACAGGGAGAACAGTGAAGTATATGACAATACATTAACTGGATGGAATACTCTACCTCTTTCACAATAATAATTATGAAGAATGTGAGATACACCGAAGCTGAAAGTGGTTCAGGGTGTCTGACTCTTTGCAACCCTATTGTGGCCCATCCGCCAGGATTCTCTGTCCATGGGGATTCTCCAGGCAAGAATACTGGGGTGGTAGCCATTCCCTTTTCCAGGGGATCTCCTCAACCAAGGAATGGAACCCAGGTTTCCTGCATTGCAGGCAGATTCTTTACTAGCTGAATTACCAGGGAAAACCCTGGATACAGCAAGAAGTTTTTCAAAACACTGTTTCATAAAACAAAATATCCAATTATGTAGATGTTTTGATTATAACTCCCTGGGTTGGGAAGATCCTTTCCAAGTGGGAAAAGGCAACCCACTAGGGTATTCTTGCCTGGGGAATCCCATGAACAGAGGAATCTGCCAGGCTGTACAGTCCATGGGGTCACGAAAGAGTTGGACTTGACTTAGAGACTAAACAATTGACTATTTGTAAAATATGGGCTTCCCAGGTGGCGCTAGTGGTAAAAACCTGCCTGCCAATGCAGGAGATGTAAGAGACTCAAGTTTGATCCCTGGGTTGTGAAGATCCCCTGGAGAAGGCGCAGCCTACTCCAGTAATGTTGCCTGGAGAATCCCATGTCCATAAGGGCACACAGAGGTGGACACAACTGAAATGACTTCACAGGCATATACACACACATGTAAAATATACCAGAATGAAGACAAGGACTATACGGGAAGGGAAGAAATAGGTTGTGTTTGCTCCTGCTCCTTCTCTTCAAAAATCTGACGTTGCTAAAGTTTTTCTTGGTATTTACACATGCCTCTAACTTCATTGCCATCTCTTTCATAGCTCCTCCTTTCCCATTTACCAAGGATCCATGCTGCTTCAGGACACCCATGTCACTTAGAAAAAAAGGCAACAGATAACTTTATTCATTAATTATAGAGGGACTTTTTGTAATTAACATTGGGATACAATCGTAATTAAGACCTCTCCCCTCTGCCAGTGAGCTCACAGTTGACACTTGGGTGGATAAAGAGATATCTGCACTGCACTACAGGAGGCACAAAGTGGTCAGGAAAGAAGAAACTAAGTGCCAACCAGAATCCTAAGGAACCAATATTTTATCTCTTTAAAGGGATTTTACCCCTAAGAGGGGCTTAGGGTATTTATTTTAGTTATCCCACTTTCCTCCACATCTTAGATTTCCATTTTTGTCTCCTCCCTGAGAGACATACATGTGTTCGATCTCTCCTCCATGGCCAAAATTGTTTTGGCTGCACACCCCCTCTTATCATCTGTTCTATAACTCTCCTTCAATTTTACTCACAACTCCATACTTCTTGTTTTCCACCTGATCAGTCACTGTTTTGCCCACGGCCATTTGAGTTATTTGTGACAATTAAAACCACAAGAAAAGATAGATTTCACAGGAAATTATATGGCTCATGCAATCAGGTGGAGGAGACAGAAACTGCCAGGGAATGATGGACTCAGTGTGTCTCAGACCAGAGAGCAAGCCAGTGTGGTGAACACAGTGGAGAAAAGCAGGAGCCCCACCATGGACATAGGGTCCATAGATCTGAGGAGACTTTGCCCTTTAAGTGCCAATGAGGTGGCATGAGAAGCCACAGAGTGGAGAAATATCTCTGCTGTTTCTTTTCTTCCCTCTATACTGCTTGTACAGCATCTTCATGAACCCTGATCTTCATGGCAATAATAGGAAATGAGTGGATTACATGATAATACCCATTTGATAGGTAAGGAAACTAAGATTTTCACAAGACCCTATGACTAGGAAATAAAAGAAGAGTGTGAATAAAAAAATCAACCGACCTGGGAACTTGAGAAATAAAAGAGATTAAAAGGCCCTTTCTTTGTCACTAATGCAGGTAGGTGACTTTTCCCTCTTGGCCTGTTGCTGCACCTGAGAACCTTGCTTTGGAAAGGTCCTTCCAGTTTTCCACTATGAAATGATAAGATCTTTCCATTTCCTTTCACAGCCTCCTCACCTGGGAAGCTTCCTAAACCTGATGTCCAGGACACAAACCAGACCAATTTAATCAAAATGTGGAGAAGAGGGTGGAACTTGTGAATCGGCATTTTGCAAGAGTCCAGTGAGCACCCAAAGTTGAGAAACAACATATTAGAAGTTCCTGGAGGGCAGGCATGCAGGAGGGCCACCAAGATCTGCATTACTCTGCCCTCCCACC